>JAKCWG010000123.1:0-148606 GCA_021464415.1 Lonicera japonica
AACTGAGCAAAAGCAAAACGCCTACAACTACTGCGTGGGGTGATTAACTAGCAAAACAAAAACCCTAACCTCTATACCAATGTTTTCCTATGAGAAAAGAGAAATTTATATTCTTCATATTATTAAAGAGAAGATTACCCACTTATATACATGAGACTCCTAAAACAGATAAGGAAAGGAGGAGGAAGGAGGAGGCCTAATTAATCGTAAATTCCATGTTACCCGATATTGATTTCCTTATAACAAGACTGAAAGCAAAATTTAATATCTGAGATTAGCCTTTGATTGGAGTTTTGCAGATTTATAGGGATATATAAGACCAAAAACACTGACTTCGCATTATGATTTCAGTGCTTAATATATTTCAAAAATGTTGACCCACGCTAGTATTTTTCACCTTTTTATGTTGCCTGAATCAATTTAATATATTCAAAATTCAATCATCAGTTCTCAAAACTGCAAAGATTTAGCCAGATAGTTCGGACCTTCCTCACTTGCATATGTGAAGCCAGAAACTTTTCTAAACTCTAGCACTAATATATTTTTCTTAAAAATTTAAGGAGGTAAAACTAGATATTGGTGTTTATTTTTAACCAAATTCAAAGGGAACAAAGTTCATTAATATGAATAAAATATTTAATTGTAGTAATAATATTAATCTAAAATACCCCCCCCCCCCCCGGGAGACTTTAGACACATCCCTACTCCCTTTGATAGTTTATTTGAAGTAGGTTCAAACCAAATGTTATCTTTAGTCTAATCATTTGAACCATATTAAAATTCAACAAAATATATTTCTCATACAAATCTTAAAACAAACATCCAGCATGAACGAATGACAAGTGATTCTAGAAAAAGTAAGTTTACCATGAGAGGATTCAACATCCAAAATCAAATCAAGAGCATAATCATAATAAGGAACTTGGCTGCTTAACCCACAAAGGTTAAAATCATCTTGGATGTAATCATCATCAACTTCACAAAAGAACTCGTTCCCACGAAGATTGCAAAACCATGAGATCCAAGATGTATCATCCCCATCAGAACCGCTAGCATCTGACTCCTCACTGTCGGTTTCAGACTCCTCTGCTGTACATGCAGATGGAAACAATGCCAGCATTAACAGGAATGACCCATTTTCAATTATAAATAAATTAGAAAAAGAGAGGAATATCAACAAAAGCAGTAAAAGAAACATCAAAATAAAAAAAATAAAGATTGTGCTACAGATAAATGAGCTGAAACACAATAAATGTTAACTTTCTCATTTGAGTAACACTTGATCGGTTACCACATTTATGCCTACCGGTTGACCATTTTAAATCTTGGATGGCAGCATGCGGTATATTGGCAAAATAGTGTAAGCACAGATGAAATGATGTCAGAAATCAGTAAATTTAGGACTTCAGCCTCATAAGACTTTGGGCATAAACCTCACACAAGTGACTGAGGCTCAAACCTCAAATAAATCAAAATAATAGCATAATCAAGCTTCAATAGTTTTCCCCATGCTCCACCTTACAGCGAAGGAAAGGCTAGGGCATAAGCCTAATTGACTTCTACAATGAGAGGCCAAGGAACCAAAATCAGTATTCCGATTCTCCTCAAATTCACTTAAGCAGAAACAAAAATTCCGAACCTAAGTCCAACATCTATGGGAGAAGGTAAAGCTGAAAGTTAAGATATATTGGTTATTTTGAAAATTTGAAACACACAGTGGACTTGTAGATATCTTAGCAGAAAGCCAAATGCAAGTGCAATTACCTAGATTAGCTAATTCCTAACATATGACTAATGAATCTAATGATAAAAGAATGAACCTTTATTCATGATTTTGTAGTAGTACCTCACTACCTACACTATTTCTACGGAAACTAATGTCCTGTTTAAGCAAAAATTAAGGAATAATACAAAATTTGTGCTATTATTTTAGATGAGCGTTTACAGTCTGTACAGATTTTTCCCTTATACAAAGGGATTAAGGTTAAAACTGTTGACCAAAAATTTTCATTTGCCTGACTTCAGAATTATTTCGCCAATCAGATTATTCCCTACACCAGCATCAGATAAAAATTACAAAACAATCAAATTATACCAACACAAATAACCAATCAATCCATCCAGAATGTCATAAGAAACAGATCAGAACCAATAAAAATGAACCTTCATCATGTATATAGCTCCATCATTAACCATTGAATTCAACAGCCATGACAACAGGCATACACTAAATACTTATATATATATATATATGGAGAGAGAGAGAGAGAGAGAGAGAGAGAGAGAGACCATTTTCGGCGAAAGGTGCAGCTCTAGAGTTTCGATTTAACATCGACTGTGACTGTGAGGAGGACAATCGGTGGTCCTTATCCTTGTTGCTGCTCAATCCTCGCGAAGTGGACGGCGACGATCGCTCCAAATGCTTGTCTAGGGCATCGTTTATACGCTTCCGATCAACAAGCCCCATCTCCGACTTCGATTTATACATCTCTCTGTTTCAATTATTATTAATCCCTAATCAAAAGGATGCAGGTTCACAGCATATATATATACCCAAAAAAGACCCAATATTGTATATATCTCTCGATAAATTAGGGTTTTGAGAGAAAAGTGGAATTTGGAAAGTGAGAGATTAGGTTAAGGCTTTAGTGGGGTGGGGGTGGGCGGAGAGGAGAGGAGAGGAGAGATAAATTAGGGTTTTGGTAGAAGAGAGAGGTAAGACAATGTATCCCTCTCTGTCAATTTTAGGGTTTGATTTTCAGATTTTGGAGAGAGACAAATATATCTCTATTATCGAGAGAGAGAGATAGAGAGATACCGTTGGTACCGGCGGGCGATATACCGGCGGGAACAACTAGCTCTATTCTAACTAACGGGGTGGATCCTATGTTTATTATTATCTACAGTATAATGGTGTGTCGACACGTGGTATAATGTGGGGCCGGTGGGCCGTATATTTATATTTATAATATAAATATGAAAGTGAGAATTTTGTTTTTTTTAACGGTAATGATTAGGAGTGTTACTTTCTAAATTTTTGAAGTTTTTGAAATTTGATCTAATATTTTTTTTATTTTGCATAGGGTATAACATTTTTTTTTTCAATTTTCGATTTTTTTGAAGAAAACTGGAAAATTTTATTTTTAAATTTAATGATGATATATTTATATAATGTTTGTAATTTTGTATTTATATATTTTAAGTATTTTTTAAATACATTTCAACTTAATGTAATGTTTGAACTTTTAAGTTCCGTTTGATAACAAAATAAATAAAAAAAAATATTTGATTTGAATAAGAAATTGAAAATTAAGTTGAGTCATGTTATAAGTAAATGTTCATCCCATGCTCATTTTATAAGTAAATGTCCTACTTCCTTCATAATTTTTTGTGAAAATTTTTTGCTCCTCAACTACGAAAGAAATTTTTTTCATGCAAAAAGTAACAAAGTAAGAAGACATCTTTTCACATGTCTCAACTTATTTTCAAACTTTTTACAAAAATCAACTATTTTTATTTTTTATGTTGTTATCAAACACACCCTTAGTACTTTCTAATAGAAAAAAAATATTATTTTTAACTTGGGACAAATTATCCAACTAATTTTTTTTTGTTATGAGATTTAGTAAATTCGTTAAATTCATATCTTATATAATAATATATGGAAGAATAATAACTAGTATCTAGTATTATGTTGTATAATTAAACTTCTAGTAATAATAGTAGCATATTGTTTATGTCGTTTTTTTTGTGGCGGTGGATTATTACAATATGGTTTGTTAAAAAAAATCACAATTCTTTAACTATTTTTTCAAATAATGTTGAAGTTATGTCAAAATTTTAAGAAATTGAAAAAATCCAAAGATTCCGAGCTTCTAATATTGGAACTTTTTTTAAGTTTCCAAAACTTTTGGAATTAGAATTGGAAAGGCATTTGAAATTTTAAAAAATTTGGAATTTTTTTCAAATAAGGGTATTCCGACTAGGGGTGTTCACGGTCCGGTTGACCGGACCGAATTGCCTGAGACCGGACCGGACCGAAAATTTCGGTCCCAAAAAATAGAAGACCGGACCGGACCAAAACACATGTAAAGACCGGACCAGACCGGACCAGACCGGTTCGGTCCGATTCCGGTCGGTCCATTCGGTCTGGGCTTTTTTTTTTGGGCCCAAAAGTTATATTATGATAAAGAAAAAAAAAATAGCACAACAATGATATATATTAATAATATATATTATTAATATTAGGGTTTGGTTTTAGTATTAATATTATATATTAATAATATATATTTAAATATATATATATATTAAAACCGGTCCGGTCCGGTCCGACCGTAGTGTTAAAATGCAAGACCGAAGACCGGACCGAAATGATTCGGTCCTTCAAATTTTAGACCGGACCGGACCGAATTCAAATGTCAGTCATCAAATTCGGTCCATTTTCCGGTTCGGTTTTTCGGTTTCTCGGTCCGGTTCGGTTTTTGAACACCCCTAATTCCGACCCCTTCCATCTAATGAGCACCCCACGGTAATAATGTTAGCACTTTACTATATTATTTTAGCACTTTAAAATTATTTTTACCGGCATTTTATGTAAATCTTTTAGGACACTTTTTATGCATTGAAGACACTTTTTGTAGTGTTAAAATATTATAGTATAGTGCAATGGCGTAGCCAGGAATTTCCTGCCAGGGATGCGTACTTTTCGACCGGAGGAAGAACTTGTTCTTATTTTGTTATAATATTTCTTCATTCCAAAATTAGCCCTATAAATTCAACGTTTATTAAATTAATAACCAATTGCATATCATAACATCCATATTATTGCTATTCGTGTAATGACCGTTATGTTAATAACCAATTGCGTATCATAATATCCAATTATCTTATGGCCGTTATATTTTTTTTATACATATACGAACAAATATAAAATTTGATTAAAAAAAAATTCAAACAGAACTTGTTCCTGTTTTTTTTTATACATATACGAACAGAGGAGAAGAGAACGAAAAAAGAAATGGACGAGAGTTTCAAGTTCTTTACCTCCTCACTTAAGTGTATTTCAATTCTCCAAATGCCCCTCTACTTTTATTTCTTATAATTATATACCCTAAACTATAAATTTATGCATATAAGTCTCTATATATATTTTTATTTTTATTTTTATTTTTATTTTTATTTTTATTTTTATTTTAAAAAAAAATTGCCGAAATCGTCGCACACCCTCTCGCCACAGTGTGACTACGCCCATGGTAGAGTGCTACTATTATTACCATTTTTAAATAAGATTGTTCACGGTCAAATTTAAGGTTATATTAATTTCAAGTCATTTTAAGATAAGATTTGGTAATCACATGATGTACTTAATTTAGGACTATTTTTTTTTGCATAAGTCTCATTATTTTAAGATTTCATCAAATTGTACAATTCTATAAATTGCATGATTACAAAATTCATTTAAAATGTTGGAATTTTAACAATCTTGTCCTCTTAAAAATACGCGCATTTATAAAGACGATCTTTTTGGTTTCATATTTATATATCTACATCATTAAAAACAAAATTCATTAAACATCTACATAACATGAAAGGTCATTTAGTACTGCGCTCTCCTCTCGGCAAGAATAATTCTTCGAGTTTGACTAAATTTATGATTTTCGTTCTAAAATCAACCCGATCATTAAAAACGAGATAGGATTTTAAAATTTTGAGAGTTTAGTTTTTATAATCTCTAGCTAAAATGAATAAAGAATTCATAAATCGTGCAATTTAAAAATTTTACAATCAATTTTAAGATTTGGAAAAAGAATGCAACCCAAGAAGTCCATTTATAACGTGGTTGTTAAGGAGATTTAGCATATAATTTTTATTTAAAATTTAAAGAAAACGGTAAAAAAAAAATTTGGACGCAAGTGGTACGCGAGTAATTGACCATGGGAGGACGTAGAATGGAAATGGAGCTCTCCGTGAACTGTCGAAACTGATTGTGGAGCGGGTAAACTCTCCCTTATTTCTAATATGCTAGCATCCTAAGATACATCTTAAACATATTAAAAATAGAAAGAGCAATACATAGTGTGAAGATAAATGCCATGTAATAAATAAGTGCAATTAATAGATAAAAAAAATATAACTTATTTATTATCATAAGAATCGATTCATTTATTGCGTTCAAAAGAACACTGAACTTTCAATAAAAATATTCTTGCGAGAAACAGTAAACCCTTAATTTAATAGCCCCAAAGCAACACAATTAAGGATGAATTTGAAATACGTGACAAAAAAAAAATTGTAATAATATTTTCTTTATTCAAAATTAAAAGTCCTTCCGGGTCGCAAAAAAATCAATGTTTATTATTACGAACTTAATTTATAATTATTTCTCAAAAAAGCAATTTACATGCTAGGTGAAAAGGAAAGATAAGAATTGATTCATTTATTGCCTTCAAAAGAATACTGAACTCTAAATAAAAATATTCTTGTGAGAAATAGTAAACCCTTAATTTAATAGCCACAAAGCAACACAATTAAAGATGAATTTGAAATACGTAACCAAAAAAAAAATTTGTAAGAATATTTTCTTCATTCTAAATTAAAACTCTTTTCAGGTTGAAAAAAATCAATGTTTATTATTACGAACGTAGTTTATAATTATTTCTCAAAAAAGCATTTTACATGCTAGGAGAAAAGGAAAGGGCAAAAAAAAATTGTACATGAAAAATAAAATAATGGACTCCAACTGGAAAGCCCACTTACGTTGGCTTTTGGGTGTCGCCTGGGCTTAAGCGGCAAACATGCAAAATTATACCTTTTTCCGGGTACGTAATTATGATTTTGCACGTGAGGAGAAAAATGGCCAAATTTCTCATATATTCAAGTTAAACACAAATTCCTATTTTTTTTTAAGCAGATCCATGCTTGAGTGAGAATCGAATTCGAGACTTTTTGTTGGTCAGGAGTGAATTTTAGCCACTAGGCTAATCATAGTGGTTAAACACACATTCCTATTTTATATTGAACAAAGAATTTTTTTTTTCGGTATTTGTTTTAATTATAAGGACAATTTTCAATGGTCTATTATACTCTTTGCTTCCATTTGATAACAACATAAAAAACAAAAGCAAAAATAAGAGTCGGTTATAATAACATGCAAAAAGAAAATAAAAATACTAGATTTAGTAAGAAGTTGAAAAATAAGTTAAGGCATGTAATAAAATACTTTATATTTCATATTCATTTTATAAATAAATGTCTTCCATCATAATTTTTTGTTATTTTTTTTACTGGAAATTTCTCCATGAAAAAAGGCACAAAGTAACATTTCAACACATGTCTTAACTTATTTTCTAACTTCTCTCAAAAAATAACTATTTTTATTTTTCATGTTATTATCAAACACCCTTATAGTAATATTTTATTTTCTTATTACTATTGATGGTTGTTAAGTCTCACCAACCACTTTTGTGACCACTGTCCACCGAAGCTCTAACAATCATTTCAGAGCTTTGACCAAGTCACCGGATTTTCGGCATGAATTTTTATAAAAATAAATTCACTCAAATTTATATTTTTAATTGCTTACAAATTTAGTGCAAAATAAATTTGTATTAAAATTTATATCTCAATTTTGTCTATGGATTTAGGGCTGAAATAACTCGCACTAAAAGTTATAACATTAGTTATTTGCCGATTCAGTGCAGAAACAAATTTGCAGTTTTTGTGCCAAAACTCGGTGAGGTCTCAGCACTACTTAGTGGTCAAGGAAGCTCCCGATAGTGGGAGATTGTGGTGGTAGCCGGTGGTGATTAAATCTTTTTTTTTAGAGAAAAAAAAATGGAGGAAGGGTATTTAATGGTTAAAAAAGAAGAAGATAGAGTGTACTTATTCTGAAATGAAAAGGTAAGGTGTTATTCTTTTATGTATAATTATGGAGAAAGAACTTATTGCCTCATTATTTAGTTTAATGAGAAATGCTAGGTTTTACCAAATAAGTTCTAAATATGTTTGTGGATTAACGGTGAGTAGCCATATTGTCAAACCAATATTCTCTTTGCAAGAGTATAGGATTGTTTTGAGAAGTTAAACTATATATTTTTAAAATTGTATATTATTCTAATAATATAAATAATTGTTTTGGCAATAATATTACTCTCAACCTTTTGTGAACTTCTTTATATGTCTAGTATTACTCGGGGGATCTTTAATTTTGAAAATTTAGGATATGTTTGATAACATGGAAAATAAAAATAAAAGTAGTTAATTTTTGTGAGAAGTTGGAAAATAAGTTGAAACATGTGGTAAAATGTCTTCTTACTTTGTGACTTTTTCTATTGAGATTTTTTTTATGGTTGAGACTTAAGAAATAAAAAAATTTCACAAAAAAATATGAAAGATGAGAGACATTTACTCATAAAATGAATATGCAATAGAGAGTATCTTATCACATGCTTCAACGTATTTTCTAACTTCTTACCAAAAACAAAACTTACAAAGCTTTAGTAATTTAGATTTATATATATAGAAAGAGAGATAAAGTTATAAAGATGGATTACCTCGCTTTAACAAAAATAATGGATGACCATTTAGAAAGATAAATTGATGAATTTTTTAATGAAAATAAATAATGGATGACAATTTAGAAGGGTAAATTGATGAATGTTTTATTGAAAATTTGTAAAGACAATCTATATCGTGAGTATATCACCTTCACAAAAATTCAACCTAAAAGTGGATGTTTTAAAAAATTGATATATATCTGCATTTTCAACCATTCAATTTTTTTATGAACATCTTACTCACTTATATGTTATAATTTTTTTATGAAATTTGGTAAAGGTAATCCATCTCTACAAAATCAGCCAATTATCACCCTCCCTCCTCCCAAATGATCATCCCTTCATTTTGTTACTTACTCATACAAAGAGAATTCTTCAATATATATATATATATATATTTATAATACACATATAAACTATTTTGATCCCTTATTTTTGAAATGGTATAATAATAATAATAAATTCACCCTCCTTTAATAATTATTTTTGTAGTGTCATAGATTTCTTGTTGCGGCGCCTTGTTCTTACGTACAGTAACTAAAATTAAGTGCATATTTTCTACATTATATATATATTATATATAATGAACTTTTATAAGGCGTTATTTGACACTCATAAATAAAATAAAAATCACGTTGGCAAAAATTGTTTTCCATAGAGGATAATGACAGTAAATGACTCCTTCACAAAAAAAGAAAATCTATTATTTTTTCCTTTCATTACAACGACCTATTACATTTTCCAATCGAAATGTACGTGTGACGGAAAGGAATTGTGACAAAATAATTTATGAGCTAAAAAATTACAACAGAAACCAACATTCGAAACCTCCACCCCCAAAAAAATCTAAATTAATGTCTTTAAAACACCCCTTCCCTTCCAATTCTCTCTCTAACCATATTTAAATTATATAATTAGTGCATGCTTTTTCCCAGGAGACTGTTATAGTTGCTCAACATGGTTAGTGATCTCAATAGGGCAAGACTGTGCTTGTAGAAGCTCCAATCGCGTGAATGGCGCCGCAAACTGTAATATGTAGTCTTCATCTGATCCATTAATTGGCAAGAACGTTAATCATCCAGAAAAATATAAACAAATTCCTTGTTTGGCTGACGAGAAAATGATGGAAAGGAAACATGAGTAACGTGATACAACTACAGAACTACTAGTTGAGAAAAGTTGCTGCACTGCTGCATGATTTGAAATTTTCTTTTCTTTTCCTTTCTTTGCATCTGGGTTTTCTCGGTAACCAAACAAAACTGTTTAGCTAAAAGGAAATATGTGTGAAGTTTTCTTACTCTCTTTGACTGTCCCATAAAGCCAGCATAACACCTCATCGGCAAATGCCAGGCACACTCCTCCCTGCCAAGTAATAATATTCCACGAGTATTAAGTAAATCTAAAAGAAAAATATGACATGACACAGGCAAAAAAATCGTGTATTTTATTTTATATATATAATTTCACGTATTATATTATCATGAAATTAGCCTACAAGTCAAATACATCATATAAGCATGTATCATATTCTCACTTTTGACATTTTACTATTTACGCCGCATTCAACCTAATCAACACAAGACTCCTGATTATTGTCTATTGTGGAGGCTTGGTACTTATGTCTAGAGAAGCAAAGTGCAACTCTTCATTTGTTACAGAATCGCCTAATTTCTTACATTATGCACAGCAAAACATGTTTCCACATTAACTGTGGTGGCGACAAGTATCTCATGGATCCTAGCATGTCCAGATATTTAAAATTGTGAACCATGTCTGGACACGCCACATGGCGAGTTTGGTGAGTGTCCTATGCGCATCATGCACATACAAATGTCCCCTAAGTGTCCAACACCAGCATGTCACATCCAACGTAGTGCTTGTACTTCCTAGTTAACACTTCGATGCATTTGTCCAAATGATGATACACAAACATCTATGATACTCTGTCTCAAATTGATAGTCCCACTTCCCATTCGAGATGTCTCGAATTGGACAGTCCCAATCCATTTTAGGACATAATCAATCAAATCCCAAAACATAAAATAAGTTGTATTCTTGACTGTTGATTAAGTTGAAAATATTCTTTCCTTAAATACCATAGGCAAAGAGCATGAGAATGTATGCTTGGGTAATATACCAACTTCAACACTTTCATGAATGGACCGCTTTTTTGATAAATGTGAACCAAGATAACTGGGAGCTTAGTTTTTCTGAAATGCACACACTTAAGTAGGCAAAAACACTAAAATATATAAAAATTAAAAAATATCAAACCATAACGGCAAACACTTTTGTGGAAGACAGAAACTAAATACCTGCCAATAGTTCTTCATTTTCACTCTGTGTGTTATATCTTTGGTTCTTAGTCTCTCTGTACGGACAAGTCGGGCCAGAATCATCCCTGCATTACAGAAAGATGCACAGTCGGTGCCAATAATGCATAAAGAGCGTCATTTTTAGAAATATTACAGAAGTGCAAGACAAATAATAAAATACTAATCATCACCCTAAACCAAAACTAATCAATTGAACAGCTCTTGATATAATCAACTACACAAGAGGAAGTGGTCTATTTTTAATAAGATGCAATCAATTATCAATTCCCTGTGTCCTCAGAGAACAGAACTACCGTTGCCGGGACAAAGTTATATCTACCACATCCGTTTGAAATTGAAAGCCCCACTTTGCTTTTGGGGATGTCTCAAATTGATAGGCCACAGTTCCCTTTTAGGACATAATCAACGTACCAAATCTCACGATAAAAAGTTGTATCCTTGACCATTGATTAGGTTGTAAGACTATCATTTTGAGACAGATGAAGTTTTTCTTTCTGATTTTTGTTTAATCCACTTTTCAGTAGTTATAAGTTGCTAACCATAGGATTGTTCACAATCATTCATTATACCCAGAGGGAGGGGAAGGGGTAAGAAGCCGCGAGGTAGAGGGAAAAAGAAAAGGAATAGAAAGTGGGATTCACTAAATCCAATTACTATATAAGGGACGCCAGCAAGGAATGACTGGATCTGCATTCAATAAACAAAAAAGCATTGATCCCCGTACCAAGAATATAAACAAAATCGTAACTAAAAAAAATAAAAAATCATCATTCACAACATTAGATTCCATAAAAATATATCATATTTAAACTCATTTGAGTATCACATAGAAATATCGCAAGGTTTTCTCACAATACATTGTTGAACCTGTTATCTAACAACTTAAGCTTTTAGAGTAACCAGTACTGCAACGTGGTCAATTGCAGTATTGTCTCCACACCTAGAAGGGGCATTTGGCGTTTCAACCATTTGACCAGTCATACACTTGAGGGCATATAAGAAAGAGAGTCGTACAATTATATTTGTTATAACTTCAAATTTTGGCGATATTGAATAAAAGAAAAGCTAGATGACAGAGCATCAGCTAGAAAAAACTTATTGTTGCTCGTTTACTAGTTGAATAACTTCTGAGAGAAACAGACAAAGGAAAAACTTCCATCAAACAGTCACCAAGCATATATATAACATATCCTTTAGCAAGTAAGAGAAGTGTAAATGGTATCAACCTCAACAAAGAAATTATCAACTTCAAAGAAATTTAATATTAATTATCATAGAAGAGAAAATCCTAAACACTACAAGGCGTATATCTATGCTAAAACTAGCAGCACACTCGCTGCGAGTGCAATATTATACAAGGTTATTCTTGATACTACATGGGCCTTTTTAATTTTTATACAATTTACATGATAAGATTTTATTTCTTTATAGTAAGGTCATGGTGGTTGTTCCTTTTCAACTAGGATTTCTTTCTCAAAATCAACAAAGGTTAATTTAGTAATTTCAAGAAGCCCCTGCAACCCCATAGTGATATAACAATTAAAGGTATATGGTTTCCACGAACTCTGTGCCTACTGTAATAGAGGTCTGAATATATTTATTTATAGGAAAGGATAAGAGAATACAGAAAAGACCATTTTGAATTTAAATCATTCTATGTTAGCACGTGTTAATTGGCAATTTTTGTATATATCATCTTATGTATGGTTATTATTCCTAACGCCAATTTCAATATAGAGGAAAATAAAAGGAAATAAAAATAAAAGGCAAGGATCGATATAGAACATGATAACTAGAAAAGAGATGAGTTTGAATTTTCATACGGGATGATGCACTTTGGCCTTGTTTTTAAACTTGTGAATGAAATGTGATCTTATTTTACATAAGTTCTATGGTTTGGTAGGCTGCTGGCAGCTGGTATGGTATATAAATGTTTTAAGGAATTTACAGAAAATTCATATTTGTTGGACATGTGCTTTACAAATCCATAGACATTTATGCTCCTCAGAGGCTCTGAGACTCGTCAATAAAATTATAAAAGGTTAAAAACAGCAAAACTGCAAAACCAAAGATAAAAGGTGAAACTAAGGAGGAGCATTTAACAAAGGAAATTTTTTAAAAATATTTGCACTTTTACATGGAGCACACTTTGGGCCTCACGTAATAATGTTTGGTATGGAATTTATTTTATATTATGTTAGTTTTCTGTATGGCTATATATTTCCTGGATTTGGTTGTACTTGCATAATTAGTTCTTAAACTTGGTGACAAGTCAGATTTATCAAGTCATATCATCTAATTCTAGTACAGAATCCTTATTCCTTACTGACCTAGAATAGCAAACATAATGAGGTTTTACACTCAAATCTATATAATAAGGGAGAATGGGTATAGGGATAAAAAATTAGATGGTTGAGATGCAAGAAGTGTTTTTTCAAGGGTGAAGAGCAATACCCTTGTTTTAAGGGCCAAGTGCCTTTGGGACAGGTTGCAACTAGTATACCATATAGAGCAATGTGCATGTTAACGCAACCATAAAAATTAAAGAGAGGATTCAGGCGACAAATTTTATGGCATATTTCGCTGTAGATACACTGGAAGGAAGTAGTTACTCATTATTGCAAAAAGGCACATTATAAAAAACAGCATATACAATGGAAGGAAAAAACACACATATTATTCAGAGCCAATGTAGGAATGTACCCAGAACTTGAGCAGTTTCTCCCTCTCATATCTTTCCTCAGTATGATAATCCAACTGCAGATGCAGAAAAGAAATAATGTGTTCTAAAGAATTCACAAAAGAAAGCAGCAATATGGGAAAAACGATTACCAGCAATAAGGGCTCGTTTGGTTCTAAAGAATCACTCAAGATTCCAATGTTTGGTTGGAGTTTTGCAAAGGAAAACAGGATTACCAGGAAAGGAGAGTTCCTTCATTCATTTTCATATTTAATGGGGAAAGCTAGAGAATTCTTGGTAAGCTTTTCCTTTTCTTTTTTATTTTTGAAAAAAATTCTCAAATTATTAACAAAACTAAATACTTTTCTTTAGCAATATACTAAAGTACTATTTAAAAATATTTATAACGTCAAAATAATTTTTATTAAATTATTTTCTTATTAATATATAAATTTGTAAAATTATTCTCAATATGAGGAGACTAGAGTTTCAGTCTTAACCAAACATTCGAAAGGAAATCTCAAATGCCAGGAGAGAAGCTTCCCTGCAATCTAAAATGCCAGTTTATTCCTAGAACTGGAACCAAACGAGCCCTAAAAGGAAAAAAGGAAAGAAAATATGAAAGCAAAGCCG
This sequence comes from Lonicera japonica, assembly GCA_021464415.1. Taxonomy (NCBI): domain Eukaryota; kingdom Viridiplantae; phylum Streptophyta; class Magnoliopsida; order Dipsacales; family Caprifoliaceae; genus Lonicera; species Lonicera japonica. The sequence goes on from JAKCWG010000123.1 coordinate 14,205, forward strand.
ACCTCACGACTTGTTTTTAATTCCACATAAAACCTCCTCCCATCATCAGTTGAATCACAGCAATCCATCTCAGCACCCATCAGTATCCGATGAGCCTAGCTTAGTTTTAATTACGGAACAGTATTCAACATTGGCATCAATATGGTGTTCCCATCTCCATCAGCTCTTCTTGATCTTCAGTTGCAAGGGTCTCAAAGCAGTATCCCAGTAACATCTAATTCACCAACACATATTTTGAGGGCAAAAAAGGTATTGCATTATGTTATGAATAAATACACATCAAAGAACACAATGTTCGTGTCGCATCTAAAATGACCAACCCATGCTGTAGGTTTGCCAACTGCTTTCTGATAATCTGGAGTCTTCACAACTTTGCTTTGTATTGCAAATATATATTACAAATAGACCTTTATAACAAGAGAGGTATAGTTGGTAAAAAGAAGTGTATTACTATATTTGGCATTTTTCATCCATCGTTCCTCTAACTAACCTGGTGTTACTACAAATATATGAAACTATACGGGTGCGTTCGACAAAAGTTGGCAAATGACTGAAAAACTACTAATTTTTATGAGAAGTTGGAAAAAGAGATGGGTGATTTGGTGAGATTTTCTGTTACTTTTTTCGGTTTTCCCACGGGTTCCAAATTTTTGGCAGGCGGGTAGGAAAATTTTCCCATTAAAAAAGGGGGAAGAGATGGAGAACATCTCACCAAATCACTCATTTCTTTTCCAACTTCATATATAACTCAATTGTTTTCTAATCATTTTACATTTTTTCTCAAACAGACCCTAAATCTTTGGTTTTCTACTTTTCTCCTGCATCCCCTAGACAAGGTGAGACCACAAATAAATCTTCCTATTTTCTTTTTCAGCATAAACAAGAAAGAGAGACGGTTTCCAAACAAGACGATTTATGTGCATAATCTAGTACCTTCGACGATCTAGCTCACTTTTTGGCCTTTCTGGTAGCTTATGTACATCAAGATAGACCACCCCATTCCTTTTATGTACCCCCATTTCCCATGGCTCATTCTGACATAAGCAGTAGCCAGTATCTGTAAATAAAAAAGATGAGCGCAAGTTGTAAGATTGTAAACCTATCAGGTTAGCAGATTCAAAGGCCTTGTCATTTCAACACTTTCATTAATACCCAATTCATGGTGTCAGTTTATAAGTTTTTCAAATAATATTATAATGTAATCATGCTTAGCAATTAAATACAACAAAAAACCGTTGGCAATGAAGCTTAGATATTCGGAACCCAAAAATTGAACAAGATTGCATGTTTAATGGCTCAAAACACACATTTTACTCAGGGATTGGAAATAAGTATTTGCAAGGCTCTTTGCAAGGCTCAAGTCTTAAAACAAAATACTTTCAAAACCCAAAATTAAGGGAATTCTTTAATATACCCACATAATATTGTTTCTCTCCCCACAAGCATCAACACATAATTACCCTATATCTGAACCAAAAACTAATTAAAATAAAAATAACAATGCAAGTATATTGATCCAACCGGAGAATGCTAACATTTTTAGTTTCAAAATTACAACCGAATGGTGAGAAAATTAAACAATCAACATTCTTCAAAAGCTTTGTTCTAGAAAATCCACATTTTATTTTCGTTGACTAGATGATTTTATAATATAATTGTGATTTTAGAGCAAAAAATATTAATTTCCTCAGTGTAGGGTTAGTATACTAAACATACTTAGCCCCTGCAGTTTTTTTTTTCAAATATTTTTTCGTTTAAAGAGAAAGCACAACATGCTAGTGGCGAGTTAGAAAATTTTGCAAAAAATGGGGTGCGAAGCAAGATTGTGTGGCTGCATTTAAGAACTCCCAAAATTAACTGGCTTACAGGTAGAATGAGTCAAATAGCCAGAAGAATGAAACAAGAAAATGTGCACGTGTAGAATAAAAGGCAAGTAGGCAGCAGAAATTCAAATGGGTCAGTGATTACCTTATTAAGGTTGTTGCGATATGTCTGCCAAGGGAAAGCAAAAAGGCAACTAGTTAAGAGCCTCAAAACCTATTCTTAGGCAAATGATAGCTTTGTGTATTGTACAAGTCTTACCACAAAGTGCATATTTTGAAGAGGTATGTTTTTGTTTCTTATGCTAGTGAGAAGGTCGCCAAATCCCTGAGAACCCAAATCTGGGGTGTAAAAAGAAGTTTATTGGCTGCATAAGTCAGTATTCATACACATAGAGTTATAAACCAAATGAAAAAGAAGCTCTAATCATAGACATCTTCGATCTTAAGACTCTCCTTGTTCCAACGTCTTTTAGTCGTAAGGAAGTACCTTTCTTCTCAATGAAAGTATCAAAACCGTCATTGAGATCGGCCCCAACATCTTCTGTAATAAGCCGCTTAAAAAGCCTCTGAAATGAGAAAAAAGAGTGAAGGATGTGAGCTAACTATCCTTAATGGGTGTTTTTGATATAAAGGTTGAAAAATAAATGAAAACACTAATAATTTTTATGAGAAGCCAAAAAAAGAGATGAATGATTAGGCAAGTACTTCTCCATCTTTTTCCAGGAATTTTATTTTTTACTAATCCGCCAAAGAATTGGATTCCATAGAACAAAAATGTAACAGACCATCTCACCAAATCAGTCGTCTACTTTTACAAATTCGCACAAATTTAGTAGTCCTTTTAGTCATTTTCCAACTTTTTTTTCATCAAACATACCCATGGAATAATCTTAGATTGAAAAATTTGCAGATAGATTAGAAAGACGAAGGGCGGGGGGCGGGGCAGTGTGGAAGGAAATAAGACTTACCAAGCTGCGATCATCAAAGTAGACCTCTCCACCTTCTACACGGCTATAGCATGCAAGTTCACATGGCTATTGTGCAACATGAAGCAAAAAAAAAATTGATCAGAAACAAAAACACTTTATTGATAACTAGAAGAAACAAGTTACAAGAAAGTGAATGGTGGACCAAAAGTTCACCCAAACAAAACGAGAAAATAAACAGACAAAACAAAAAACTCTAAAGAAACAACCACAAGAAACAATAATATAAACTATCTAATTGCAGCTTCCCAATTGTTGTTGATGACTGAAATGGACATATCCCCAAAGCATTTAGAAGAGAATGCCCACAATGAAGCTGAGAACTTAATTTTGCTCCGGATATCCGATTCATCTAGACTATGGTCTTCGAAAATCCTAGCATTCCTTTCTAACCAAATGTGCCATGCTACCGCTATACAACATCTCCACAACAGTTTCGCCCTTGTCTTGTTGCCCCTCACGCGCCAATCGATACATAAAAATCATACCAAGATTTAGGGCAAGCACCCACCACATCCAACTCCCCTCGAACTTTTGCCCATATATATTGAGCAAAAATGCAATGCAAAAGTAGGTGGTCATTGGTTTCAAAGTCTTTTTTACAAAGGATGCACCACGAAGGTGACGCAGCTAAATACGGTCTCTTTTTTTGGAACAAATCACAAGTGTTAACTCTATTCCAAGCGGCTAACCATGCAAAAAATTTCACTTTAGGAGGGATTCCAACTTTCCAAATCACCTTGTGTGGCACAAAAGTAGAGACATTAGGGGTCCATCTAGGTGAACACATACGCTAGAGAGATGAGTTTTGTTAATAGGACATCCCTCTACTTTTACAATATTAACTACCATCCCTTTTTAAACCTAAGCTGATTGAAATGTAGCTTGTTAAGATCCACAAGCATTATTGGCCAATACACGTTATTAAAAATTACAAAAAATGCTCTAGCAAGAATGGATAGGGTCAGTTTGGTTGTCCCTCAAATTGTGAACTAGACAATTTACAATTAGGCAATTTACGGTGTTTACATTAATTTGTGTATGGTTGTGAAATTTTGAACAATTGTAAATATGATAATTCAAGTTGATTCATGAAAACTCAAATGAAATCATTTCAAGTAAACTTGAAATTGCCTAAATCTAGAACTAGGGAATTCACTCAAACTCTATCCTTCAAGGAGATCTAGTGTCTATACTTGATGTTGATGCCTCTAGAAAAAACCTTAAATAACATAGAGGAAATTAGATTTTATTCTAACATTCAGAATTTCTCATTTGAGTCTTCCAAACACTCTATGAATTAGAATGGAATTGTACACAAATGCACAAATTTAAAATTCAATAATTGAAAGGGAGCTAAATTTAAAACAAGCAATTCACGCAACCAAACGCTCACAGTATTCCAATTATATAAATCTGCAGAGTAAACATAAGATAAGTTACAGGTTAAAACAACAGAAAAGACAAGGGGGGTGAGAAGTAGAAAAAAATGTCTTACCTCCTGAAATGCTATACATTTTCTTGACAATGTTTCTTCACTCTTGGAAAACTTTAGTTCAGAAACAAAACGCTCATCGTTACGGACATGATTGAACCTAGAATTATAACCATAATTCCCTCGTTGGGGAAAAGGTCCAGGGCGAGGAAGGAGGCCAGCTCCTCGATCATTTTGCCAACGTCCACCACGCCCAAAACCCCCTCTGTTCGGGGGGTTAGTATTACGGATGGGTGGCAAAACTGTAAAAACAACACAACAGGAATGAGTGAGCAAGAGTGAATGAGTGAGAGAGAGAGAGAGAAGGGGGGGAAGTGCCATAAACAATACCCTTATGTGATAGACATAATTAGTTAATTTGCCTAACCACAAAAAGAGTAACAAAAAAAACATTTATCTTAGAACATTCACAAGGTATAAACAAAGATAAAGGTATTAAGCTGGCCCATGTTCATATTGTTCAAGTTCTCAGTATTTAATCATTTGGTTGCAGCTCTGGATAATAAAAAATTTCACCCAAGTGAAAATGCCTACAGGACTGCTGCATGTCCTAGTGACCTCAAAGGTCAAATTCTTGATTCTCATAGCTAGTTGTTCAAATAGTCACAAACAAAATCTTTCTACGGATAAAGTAATATCGAATTTGTGTTCAGACCAGTAATTAGTTTGAAAAAGATGGAAATGAAAACTGCAGGTTAGTAGATATGAAAGCATATGTTCATATGTTGTAAGCCCTATTTCAAAATCATTTATAGGAGATACTTCTTCACAGGATTTTCATTTCTAAAATAACTATGAGAGCTAAAGTAATTCTTAAAGATCAAATGTTTGTAACCATGATAACGCTGCTTAACCACTTTTTCATCCTCATTCTGTGTGATTGTACAAATAAATATCGCTATATAGTTATCGCAATTGAGATTAAATTTGATAATCCACTTCCAGTTGCTATATTATTATGAACTCAATATCAAAAAAATAATGAAAATGCAGCTGAGTATGTTTAGCTAGTTTTTACACTAATATAATCGTCACATCAATAAATTCAAGCTACAAAATAATCAAAAAAAATCACGTGCAAAACCAACAAGCAGAGTAAGTAATTGCTTCACTCCCCTACAATCAACTCAACTCAACATATTACATGTAAATTAAACATCTGGCATTGACAGAGGATGAACAGAATATAAATGTCACATCAATAAACCGCGCAACACTTCATTGTTGAGAAAAAAAAATCCTTAAAAGAATCAGTAAAAGCACAAAGTATATGCTTCAAAACAATTTAGGCCTAGCTTGATTGTCCTCCAATTTATGAATTGGACCACTGCATTATCTAACTACTGGTGTTTGGTTGCAAAAAATGAACTAAAATAAAAACACTTTCATTCCTACGACTTCAAAGAAATCGTACAGAGAGATGAGATTACATAACTTCAACTATGAGGTCAAAATCACACTACACAGATTTTTGTGATTTGTCAATTTGAAGGGAAATAATATATAAATTAGACAATTATGCAACCAAACGAGCACTTAATAAGCTAATCAAACCATTCAATTAGTATACACATAACAAAACATAAAAGAGAGAAAAAAGGATATTACCAGGAACCGGAAAAGGGCTAGAAGCTAGGGTTTTACAGTAATCCTCATTATCAGACCCGAACAGATCCTTATCATCATCATTCTCCTCATTATGGTAGTAATTAGACCTCACTTCCCCATTATCCTCTTCCTCCTCATTATCGGAGCCGCTACCGCTTCCGCTCCCACTGCCGCTACCTCCGCTGCTACTACTCTCTCCTCCGCCACTTCGACTCCGACTCCGACTCCGACTCCGATTGGACGATGAAGATGAGGAGGACGAAGAAGAAGACGACGAGGATGAAGACGATTGGTGGTGGCTATCTTCTTCTTCTTCTTCTTCTTCCTCATCGTTCTCTTCCCCAAATAAATCTACCTCTAAGTCTGTAGTGTCCATTTTTTTCTTCTCTCTATACGTGCGTATGAGTGATAAGAGTTTGGGTTTCGAAAGTTTTTTCGATCTCGCTGGGATTTCTGGTGCGAGGTTTTTATGTGGAGTGCACGAGGAGAAAGAATGAAAGATGAGTTTGGGGATGAATCGTTTTTGTTTTTGTCCGAGTTACTGCGAGTTCACTCGGTAGGCTCTTTATCGGTAAGTGAGATTTGGGCTTAGGCCCAATATTAACCCATTCTTATTGGGTCAAGTGTGATTTGAAATTTTGACAAATTTAGAGAGGAATTTTTTTAAAGAAAATAATAAAAAAAATTATTTCAACTTGATTTTTAATTTTTTAAATAAACCAATTATTTTATTATCATTTTCTACGTTACCGTTACTATCAAACATATTCTTAATGGTGAAAATATTTATGAATTATAAATATTATTTTTAGACTATTTATATTCTCAAAATAATTATCTTTGTATTAAAGTATTATACTATTTAAATAAATTGTACTATATATTTTTTAAAAAATTATACATTATTCTCTACCTTATTTCTTATATCATGATTTGCGCCGTAAATATTTAACATTGTTTCATTGCATAGTTGTAATATTGTTAATTTTCTATTAATGTTTTATGAATTATATTGTTAAGTTTTATAACTCTATTTTAGATATGAGATGTTTTGCATGCTTTATTGACAAATTTTTAGTGATTTGCATAGTATTAGATATTTTTTCTTATTTATACATATATATATATATATATATTGAGATGGATTAATTAAATTTATAATTGCAATAAATTAGCATGCAAAAAAATGAATATTACTTATATTGTTAATTATTTTATTTACTATACCAATAATTGAAAGTTGCTATGATAATGAAAGTTCATGCGCATTATAATTATTATAATAAAGTATTTTCATATAGTATAAAAAATGTGACCCGTGACTATGTAATATTTTACCTATTGTATTAAATATGAAATCTAATTCATATTCTTTAAAAATACCTAACATGGATGTACTCGTGACTATGTAATATTTTACCTATTGTATTAAAATGGATGACCCAACTCGATCTTAATTTAATATTTTGGACTCAGAATGACTTGAATATCATCGATGGGTTTCTGATGTAGAAACTAGTTTTACGGTCAAAGAATATTTTGCCACACTTACTTACCCATTCGACTCCACAGACAAATGACCATATAACAATATGAAAGCAAATACATTAATATTTCTTAGGAGACATATTGATCATAGCCTACGCTAAGAGTACGTTTAATTGAAGACACTTAAAGAATTATGGGATATCTTTAAGGGATGTTTTAAAAACATTCATTACACTTTGCTCCCAAAATTGACTGTTCAGTGGAATAAAATTCGGTTACTTGACTATAAAAGGGTTAACAATTTTAATAAGGACATATTGCGCCTAAAGGCATGTCTCAACTTCCATAAGAAAGATTTCACAGAAGATGATATAATCTAAAAGACTTTTTTCACCTTTTCTACTTCAGCACTTATACTAGCAAACCAGTATAGGTTCGAATATAATAATAAAATAATCACAATATTTAGTAAACTGGTCAATTTACTGCAAGTGGCTGAGAGGCATAATGAGGTTATTTTGTATAACAATAACAGGCTTGTTGGGATGAAAATAATTGCTAAGGCTAACAATGGCAAGATGAACAGTGGAAGTACCCCAATGCAAAGGGAGCTGGACGTGCTGATTCCTACCCATATGGCAATAACGTACAACGTGGAAAGGGACGTGGGGGGTCGTGGTATGTGTCGTGGAGTCTTTTTCAAAGTATAGTGAATAAATTATGATATTGGCCAGGGAAACAAGGTACAAAATGCACCTAAGAACCCCCAGTCAAAAAAGAAAGAGTTGGCGACGACCAATGCTATAAATATGGAGTTTTTGGGCATTTGTACAAGAATTGCCATGTAAGCGCTAAAGTAACAGCCAGTTATAAGAGATATTTAGAGTCTAAAGAACAAGATTCTCACTTTACAAGTGAAGAAGGTAATGACACTAATGCCAACTTCACAATCACAGACTTTAGTAGCAAGAAGGACTTTGCTGAGTAAATGAATGTACCAAATTTTGACTGGTTTGCTTTATTCATTTTATTTTCCAAAGATAAATGAGTAAGCATATTACCTAATTATTTTTGTACTATGGTTTTGTTTTAAAGTTCATATTGGTTTAAGGGATTATATTTCTAAACAAGATATTATATTGATTATCATTGGTTTTATTAATTAAATTTCGAAGTTTATTCTGATATATTTGATTTGTTCGATTTTTTATATACATTGTTCGAATTTTATACTAGATTTCATTATTGTAAGAATAACTTGAGGAAAACTTGAATATTTAATTGATAGTGGAACCACATGCACTATTTTAAAGAATAGGCAATTATTTGTTAAATTAATAACCCATAATTCCTCTGTGACTACAATGATCGGATCATCGCAAGTAATAAAAAGGCGAGGTACTGCCAAATTTTTGTTACCTAACGGCACATTGTTTAAAGTCACAGACGTTCTATATGTACTAAGAACTACCCGAACCTTGTTAAATTTCAAAGATATTCGTGACAAGGAATTTCATATAGAAACTCACTGTGAGAATATAATAAATACTTTTATATTACCTCTAATGAATATGAAAAGATACGCATTTTAGATAAACTAATGAGTCGATCTAGTGGACTGTACCTCACTACTATTCGGATCATTAAATCCTATAATGTCACCAATAATGAAATATGGGATACTGACTCATACAAGATTTGACACGATCTTTTATAATATCCTGGTCGTTTCATGATAATATGTATTTTAAAGAACTCACACGAACATCCTTTTTTTCAAGTAAAAATTAAAATGGGATAAAAATTTGCCACACTGCAAGGTGTCAATCCTAGTACTGCTCAAAAAACAAAACTTGCCTTCTAAAGTACTAGAAACATTACCCCCTTCCAATTATGGTTCTTTGATCATATTAAAGCAATATCACTCATTTTGCAAAGCCTGCTTTTGGGCAAAAATAAGATTGAGACATTCATGTGCTAAAGATACAAAAAAAATTCTACTATTACAAAGGATACAAGGAGATATTTGTAGACCTATCTATCCAGAATGTGGACTATTCAACTACTTTATGGTTATGATGGATGTTTCAACACGTTAGTTACATGTTGCATTATTGTTTATAAGAAATGCTGCATTTGCAAAACTTTTAACACATATTATACTTTTAAGGGCTCACCATCCTGATCACCTTATCAAGTATATGAGGCTTAATAACTCTGGAGATTTTACATTAAAAGCATTTAATGATTATTGCATGTCTATTGAGATCAATGTAAAATATCATGTTCCTCATATGCATACACAAAATGGTATCGCAGAAGCGACCATAAAAAAGTTACAGATGGTCACTAGGTGTGAGAACCCGCGTTCTCGAAGCCCGGGGATCCCCGTGGGCGGCGATTCCATTTGTTGATTTGGAAATTAGGTTTTAAAAAGAATAAGAGTCGCCAGTTTGTTTTACTAAACAAGCAAAAAAGGTTCGTGTAAACGAGACGTATTTATGGACTAAATATCCTCTTATACACAATATATACGAAACCAGTTGATTCGAAGGTTCGGGGATTAAGTTACGAATCGGGAAGGTGTTAGGCACCCAATTCGCCCTTTCGGTCTCTTGAGTAGGATATGCGTGTGTTATAATTCAGTTCTTGCATGCTATTGCCATTACTTTACAGCTTTTCGTGCTTGCCTTAGAAATCGGGATTTTGGGGTTGGGATGAAAACGACGTGTTTCCTAATTCACCCATGATTTTGAAAATAAGTGTGTGTGTGTGTGATTTGAAAAAGAGAGTTTGATAATAATAGATGCAATGAAACAAGTGATTTTGTAAAGCATTGGGCTTTTCGAAAACTGATTCAATGTGGAATCTTATATTCGATATTATATGAGGCGAGTTGACCGATCGTATACCAAAGTCTATTGATTAAACCGGTATAGATGGCACTAGTGCTCTCATAATCGAGTATTTATCACATATACACCGCAATCTATGAGTTAGATTGGATATGTAGCGATTATTGATTCCTTCGTATAACGATACCGCTAATCCGGACTTTTGAAAAAGTAAAAAAGTAATAATACTATTTTGGAATTGGATTAGGGTTTATTATACGCCTTTAGTTTTGAAAACAATTTGAAAAAAAGGTTTTGAAAAGCTATAAAGTAATAAAAATTATGCAAACAAGAGTATGAATTATAAAGCTGACGAATAAATAAAAGAAAAGAGAGAAATTATACCTGAGCCTTCTTGGAAGGAGAGAATAAGGATCTCTTGGTGTGTACCACGAAATTCCCTTGATTGTTGATGAAAATAATGAATGGAGGGGGGGTCTATTTATAGTTGAAGAAAATACTTGGAGAGCAAGAAAAGAAATTGCAACTAGGACTCTTGGAAATTATCGCGAAACCTTCCCACCGTTGGATCATCCTGATTTTTGGATATGTGTTGGGAGTAGAACTCTTCTAGATTGTGTAAAAATTTTAGGTCGATCGGATTTCGGGAAGGTTCCCTTTCGTTCGAATTGGTACGAAGAGTTTGTGTCCGCGTAGGAAAGGTACTTATTGTAGACAAGGTCCCTTGTTTGCACGATAAGTCAGGTTCTAACCGTTGGATCATGCTGAATTTTGGATATGTATTGACAATATAAGTCATTTATACCCTGTAAAAATTTGAGGACGATCGGAGTTCGGGAAGGACTCGGTCTCCTTGGCTTGGTACAAAGAGTTTGTTCCCGCATAGGAAACGTACTTGCGTACAACAACTTCGACAAATGAACTTCCAACCGTTGGATTATGTTGATTTTTTGATATGTTTTCCCTCCAAATGTTTTCTAACTTGTATCCAAATTTGAGGTCGATCAGATTTCGGGAAGGCCACTATTTATTTTAATTTTCTACGAAGGACATTTCAACTGGAATTGCACGGTAGACAAATTGATTCTTGAGGACCCCATGTCCGACAAAGCTGAAATTTTAATATGCTCTTCCCCACAATAAGGTCTATCCACTTACAAAACTTCAAACCATTTTAACTTCGAGAAGACCACCATTTGACCACCCGAAATAAACTCGCGATTTTCTGAATTTCCGGAGATCCGACTGTCGGATTAAGCTGATTTTCGAGTATGTTACTCCTTTTGACAATTTTGAGGATGATCCAAAGTGTGTGACTCTCCTTTCACAAGTTTCCAGGAGTTTTGACGGTTTTCGATTCCGACAATTTTCGATAATTCTGTGACTCTTCATCCGAGGTCCTTTCGGCTTTCTTCTTTGACCTGTATCACATGAACAAAATACATGTGCATCTAGGAATGCTCGTGCGTGCATGCATGTTTATTTCTTTAAAAATTAGGATTCTTGCGGGGGTCGCAAAATGAGGTGTTCACAGACCCTCTCGGCCTGGGTTCTTTGTGAAGCAAAGAAACCAGGACGATAATGAGAACGCATCATTTTGCGGCACTCGCATGAATCACAGATGATATTTTGAAAATAATGCAATGCAAAAGATGCCGTGCTATGCTGCTTCTCTCTCTCCTTAGGATGGATGGGCGATATTTGGACTTGGTGTTGAACTGATGTACTCCCTTTGATAGGAACAGTTCTGTCAACGATTCTGATTGGGGGGTTGAGCTTCTGTACTCCCATCGGTAGGGATGATTCTGTCAACGATTTAATTGGGTGTTGAGCTTCTGTACTCCCATCGGTAGGGACGGTTCTGTCAACAATTTGATTGGGGGTGTTGAGCTGATGTACTCCCATCGGTAGGGACGGTTCTGTCAATAATTTGATTGGGCGTTGAGCTGATGTACTCCCATCGGTAGGGACGGTTCTGTCAACAATTTGATTGGGGCGTTAGCTGATGTACTCCCATCGGTAGGGACGGTTCTGTCAACAATTTGATTGGGGCGTTGAGCTGATGTACTCCCATCGGTAGGGACGGTTCTGTCAACAATTTGATTGGGCGTTGAGCTGATGTACTCCCATCGGTAGGGACGGTTCTGTCAATAATTTGATTGGGGCGTTGAGCTGATGTACTCCCAGCGGTAGGGACGGTTCTGTCAACAATTTGATTGGGGCGTTGAGCTGATGTACTCCCATCGGTAGGGACGGTTCTGTCAACAATTTGATTGGGCGTTGAGCTGATGTACTCCCATCGGTAGGGACGGTTCTGTCAACAATTTGATTGGGCGTTGAGCTGATGTACTCCCATCGGTAGGGACGGTTCTGTCAACAATTTGATTGGGGCGTTGAGCTGATGTACTCCCATCGGTAGGGACGGTTCTGTCAATAATTTAATTGGGCGTTGAGCTGATGTACTCCCATCGGTAGGGACGGTTCTGTCAACAATTTGATTGGACGTTGAGCTGATGTACTCCCATCGGTAGGGACGGTTCTGTCAACAATTTGATTGGGCGTTGAGCTGATGTACTCCCATCGGTAGGGACGGTTCTGTCAACAATTTGATTGGGCGTTGAGCTGATGTACTCCCATCGGTAGGGACGGTTCTGTCAACAATTTGATTGGGCGTTGAGCTGATGTACTCCCATCGGTAGGGACGGTTCTGTCAACAATTTGATTGGGCGTTGAGCTGATGTACTCCCATCGGTAGGGACGGTTCTGTCAACAATTTGATTGGGCGTTGAGCTGATGTACTCCCAGCGGTAGGGACGGTTCTGTCAACAATTTGATTGGGCGTTGAGCTGATGTACTCCCAGCGGTAGGGACGGTTCTGTCAACAATTTGATTGGGCGTTGAGCTGATGTACTCCCATCGGTAGGGACGGTTCTGTCAACAATTTGATTGGGCGTTGAGCTGATGTACTCCCATCGGTAGGGACGGTTCTGTCAACAATTTGATTAGGGCGTTGAGCTGATGTACTCCCATCGGTAGGGACGGTTCTGTCAACAATTCTCATTATAATTTGGTTTTTTTTGAAGGGGTAAGGGCAGATGGTATATTAGGGACTTTGCTTTGTGTTTGAGAGGCTGGGGAAGATGGTCTGCTGGGGATGTTTGATGATCAACTGGAGACACTACTTTGGTGTTGGTGATTTTGGATAAAGGCTGGTAGGGAAATGAGAATTTATGGTATACTAGGGAAATGAGAATTTATGGTATACTAGGAAAATGAGGATTCCTACTGGTCAGGATAAAGGCTAAAGGTTGATGATCTGCTGGGGATATGATGATTGGTGGTCTATTGAGGATATGATGAATCATATTGGTTAGGATAAAGGCTAAGGGTTGGGAATATGCTGATGCAGGATTAAGATGAGGGTGATTGATGATCTGTTGAGGTGACGAAAGTTGATGATTTGCTGAGGGGATGAGAGTCTCTGAACAGACATAGAGAGAAAAATTTCTGGTGTGATATATTTTTTGAAAAAAATAAGAATTTTTGGTTGGCTTCTTTTTCTTTGAGAAAAAATCGAGTTACGTTCTCTCAATTCTCGAACCTTCGTGTATGAATTTTGGACTTTGCCTCTTGCTCAGCTTCCGCGGCATTTTTTCTCTTGTCACTAGGGTGTGATTCTGCTTATTGTTTCCTGACTTCGCGAGAGAAGAATTTTTATGCCTGCATCATTTTCTGTTTTTCGATGCCCTTATTCCTCCTTGACTGATTGAAAGCTTTTTGATGCAGCTTATTTTTTTTCTTTTTTCGCAAGGTCAGCAGCCTTCCTCACCCAAGACGTAGCCCTGGGCTTTTCAGCCTAGCTGTCACTCTTGGTGTGGCTCTCGCTGCCATCTTTTTTCCTTTTATATTTTTTCAATATTCTTTTCTTTTGGCACTGTGGGATTTATCCTCTTTTCTACTCTTTCAATTTTTTCTTGTACCCACTTTGTTCCTTCTCACTTTGTCAGGTTTTCGTGGGCATCATCGTCCTTGCGATTCGAGAATGTTTACTTTGGAAGTTCGCATTTGACATCGTCGTGCTGTGTTTGTGATTTTCAGTTCGAGAAATTTTTGGGAGCGTATCTTGAATACTTCTTAGGCGAGGAGAAGCTAGGCCAAAAATCCTTTTTGTAGGGGCTTGTTCCCTACGTCTTTTACTGAATCTTCTCATTCCAGTCTTTCTCTCTATCTTTCTCTGATATCCTCTCAAAAGGGGGCTTTTTGGTTTTGGAGAAGCTTGAGTTTGCTTGTAGGAAGGGCTTTAGTATGTGCTTGTAGAAAGGGCTTGGATTGGATTGGTGCCTGTAGGAAAGGTTTTGGAATGGTGCCTGTAGAAAGGGCTTGGGATTTGACTGGTGCCTATAGAAAGGGCTTGGACTTACCTATAGAAAAAGGCTTTGGGATTTCATATATGATTCGATTCTCTGGGAGGAATATGATGGGGTGGCGAAGCCCGTTTGGCAGGTCACGGAACCCGGTGATTATATATATGCACTATGTAAATGCTCATACCATGCACCTTGGTTTTGAAAAGGTTGTGAATCGTGAGTTGCCTGATTTATGAAGCATGATATGCTATTTGAAAATGCATGCAATGCTGACTCTTTTCCGAGAATATGTCAACTTATTTAAGAAAGTATTATTTATCATTTTGTCTTGTAGACAAAAGCAGACCTTCTGTCTCAAAGACAAAAGGGTGTCCTTTTATTTAACAGACAAGAGGTTATGTCCCTCACGTCACTCCTTTCTCCATTTCTCCCATCATGTTTGCTTTCTTGAATTTTTATTTTTTTTAGACCGGGCCTGAAGTCACTTCTCAGGTTGCCTACGTTCCCCTTGTTCTAATATCTCAAATCTTGGTTGTGGGGCTCAGGTCTACGTAGTTCTTAGGTGTGCCGGCTTACGTCCTTATTGATAATATTTCTTCAAACGATCAAGATTAACCGGAGAGTTGAATCGTTGTCCATCTGTATCTGTGAGTATGACTGCTCCTCCGGAGAAAATTTCCTTGACAATGTATGGCCCAGTCCATTTTTGTGCAAATTTACCCCTCGGATCTCTGGCTGGTTCCCTGATTTCTTTTAGCACCAAATCATTTATTTGTATTCCTCTTGCTTTCACCCTCTGATTGAATGTTTTGGCGATTCTTTTCTGATACCCTTGCTAATGATAGGCGGCTTTCAGTCTTTTCTCATCGAGTAATGCCAATTCTTCATAACGGCTTTGGATCCAGTCTAATTCGGACACCGAACTCTCCAATATCACCCGCAGCGATGGAATCTCCAGTTCTACTGGCAGTACTGCTTCCATTCCATATGTTAGTGAGAACGGTGTTGCGTTTATAGAAACCCTTTCGGTAGTGCGATACCCTCATAGCGCATACGGCAATTTGTCGGCCCAGTCTCGACCACTTTTTACCATTTTACTAATCACATTCTTTAGGTTTTTATTTGCTGCCTCTACCGCGCCATTGGTCTGAGGTCTATAGGGGGATGATTTGTGTCTCTGTATCCCGTATTCTTCCATTACATCATTGGCTTCCCCTTCAAAGTGGGTTCCATTATCTGACACAATTTCATGTGGTACTCCGTATTTGCAGATGATGTTTCTTCGGATAATTTTTGCAACTTTTCTTGCATCGAGCTTCGCATATGATTCAGCTTCTACCCATTTTGTGAAATAGTCGATTGCTACCAGTATGTATTTGTGTCCATTACTTGCTGTTGGTGATATTTTCCCAACGACATCTATACCCCAAACTGAAAAGGGCCAGGGGGCTGTCATAGTGTATAATTCTTTTGGAGGAAGCTTTTGAGATTTTGCATGAACCTGACATAGGTGACATCTTCGTACATGATCGCTGCAATCTTGTTGCATGGTGGTCCAGTAATACCCTTGTCGGACAATCTTGCGGGCCAAGGTGTGCCCACTCATATGGGGTCCACATTCACCCCCATGAATCTCGTCCATAACTGGTTGGTATTCTTCCTGTTTTAAGCACCGGAGGTGTATCCCATCGTGACTCCTTTTATACAATTTTTCCGAGCAAATAATGAACTGAGCGGCTAATCTTCGGAGTGCTACCTGAGTTTTCTTGTCAGCACCCTCAGGGTATTTTCCTTCTTTTAAGATTCTCCAAATGTCATAATACCAGATCGATGGGTCCAACGTTTTCTCATTTTTGCTTTCAATGACTAGACAGTATGCAGGAATCTCCCTCTGCTCAATGGCTATTTGTATTGTTTGCATATCTTCGGGAATTTCTACCATTGATGCCAGAGTTGCTAGTGCATCAGCAAAGTTGTTCTGGCAGCGGGGTACATGGTGAAACCTAACTCTTTCGAACTTGTTGGCCACGTCTTGCAATCGATCTAAGTAGGGGATGAGCTTTTCTTCTTTGATTTTCCACTTTCGTAGAATTTGATGAATGATAAGAGCTGAATCCCCAAATACTTGTATCTTTGTTACCCCCTTTTCAAGCGCGATTTCCAAACCCACGATGCAAGCTTCATATTCAGCAGTATTATTGGTGCAGTCAAATTGGAGCTGAAAAGACAATGGCGACTGAATCTGGTCTGGTGATATTAGGAGGATCCCTACCCCGTAACCGTTCTTTTTTGCAGCCCCGTCAAAATACAATTGCCATTCACCCTCTGTATCTGTGACCATAACCATTTCATCCGGAAATTTGGATTCTTCCTCTTCTTCCCCTTCTAACATATGGTTACCCGCCAAGAAATCTGCTATAATCTGCCCTTTAATCGCCTTCTGAGTGACGTAAGTGATATCAAACTCTGATAGTAAGAATACCCACTTGGCCATGCGGTTAGTTAACACCGGTTTTTCGAACAAATACTTCAGCGGGTCTAGTCGGGCTATAAGAGTGACTGAAAACACAAGCATATAGTGGCGCAATTTCTGAGTGGCCCAGGTTAAGGCTGCACATGATCTCTCAAGAGGCGAGTAATTCCTTTCATAAGGTGACAACTTCTTGCTGATGTAATAAATTGCCTGCTATCTCCGACTCTGGGCTATGTGTTGGGCTAGCATGGCCCCTGCAGCAGTTTCATTGACCGTGAGATACAACAATAAGGGCAGTTCAGGTTGTGGCGGGGCGAGGACTGGTGGATTTGACAAATATTCTTTGATCTTATCGAATGCTGCCTGACACTGTTCATTCCATTGGCCATCTGATGACTTCTGCAACAACTTGAATATGGGTTCACATTTCTGCGTGAGATGGGATATGAATCGGCTGATATACTGTAGCTTACCCAAGAATCCTCTGATTTCTTTTTCGGTGCGGGGTACGGGCATTTCTTGAATTGCTTTTACCTTGGCAGGGTCCACTTCGATTCCCTTCTTGCTAACCATATACCCCAACAGCTTGCCTTTAGTTACCCCGAACACACACTTCTGTGGATTTAACTTCATCTGAAATTGCCTGAGCCTTTCAAAGAAGACCTTGAGGGCGGGAAGATGCCCTTCCCTTTCTTTAGACTTAATGATCATGTCATCCACATAAACTTCTACTTCTTTATGAATCATATCATGGAACAAAGTGGTTGCAGCCCTTTGGTATGTTGCCCCGGCATTTTTTAATCCGAATGGCATAACTGTATAACAGTAGGTTCCCCATGGAGTTATGAAGGCAGTCTTATCCTGGTGGTCAGGATGCATCTTTATTTGATTGTAACCAGCGAACCCATCAACAAATGACTTCAGGGCGTGGTTGGCGGTGTTATCCACAATGAGATCAATGTTAGGTAATGGGAAATCATCTTTTGGGCAGGCCTTGTTAAGATCCCGATAATCTACACACACCCTTACCTTTCCGTTTGGCTTCGGCACTGGCACCACGTTAGCCAACCACGTTGGATAATCTACTACTCGAATAAACCCCACTTTCAGCTGTTTCTCTACTTCTTCCTTAACTTTGAGTGACCATTCTGGTATCAACTTTCTGAGTTTCTGTTTGATTGGCCAGCATTCCGGCTTAGTGTGGATTTCATGCATTACTATATCCGTGTTTAATCCCGGCATGTCTGCATAGGACCAAGCAAAGACATCGGCATATTCTTTCAACAGCTCATACAAGTCTTTACCCTCGGCTTTACTCAATTCAGCCCCGATCTTTACTTATTTCCTATCCTCATCGGTCCCTAGGTTAACTGTAATAGTTTCACCTTCCTCGATTTGGATTCTCTGTTCGTGTTTTTCTGGGATATCATTCATGGATTCGATTTCTGTTGAGGTAATATGAGACACATTTGGATACTGAGGAATTGATACTATCTTATTAATGACCATGCTATCAAAAACATTAAGAAATTCTCCTAAAAGCTTATAATCGCTCATTCTACCCACAATTTTATCCCTTACAATTTCACTCCCTTTCTCACTCAAATTTCCCACCTCTTTAACTGGACGGATCAGTTTGACTGGGTCCAATATTTGCTTTTCTTCAGTAATTGCCATGATCTGTGTCTCTTCAACAAACAGATTTTGCATCATACTTGCTATTGCTATATCTTCCAACTCGTTTTTTCTCATCCTGAAGCTTTATGTCATGACCCCGACCCTCGGTATCGTGCATCTGGCTTTCTTTGTAGTATAGATCTTCAATAAAAAAGATTTCAAAACCCGGAACTCTGTTCCCTTCTGAATTGACCCATGGTTCTTGGAAGCCACAGAATGGAAAATCTTCCCCTTCTTTTATAAAGAACCCATTGAGGGATGATCATTTCGCAACCCGAATCACCCAAGATTTCACCCTCTGTGTCACATGGGAAACCCAACCCAGCGCATTTTCTTCCTTGCATTTAGGGTTCGATCGGCTCAGCTATCCCGACTTGTCTATCTCCCAATCCTCGACCTGGCATATAGCCCATGGTATGCATTATTTCTACTACTTGCTCATTCAAAAACGATACTGTTTCGGGTGGTAGGTATGTAATCTTCTGTGAGGTCAAGGCCTGTACCCTCGGTTCATATTGGAAACCCCCCAACTGTACATCTTGGCTTCCTATGCCTAAGACTGGCGTGTCTTTAGGCATTATGGTTTTGTCACAATCACCATGTATCACGATAATTTCATCTCCTATCGGGATCTTGATCTTTTGATGTAGAGAAGACGGAAGAGCCCCTACCGAATGTATCCATGCGCGTCCGAGCAATAAGTTAAAGCTAGATGGTATGTCGATAACTTGGAACTCAACAGAGAAATCGATCGGCCCAATTAGTAAGTTCAAGTCGACAGACCCTAATACTGCCCTTTTGGTGTTATCATATGCCCTTACTGTTACCGGGGATTCTCCCAAGCTACTTTCATCGAGTCCTAAAGCCTTGAAGGTTTTGAGTGGACAGACATTTATAGTCGCCCCATTGTCAATGAGTACCTTCGGGACTACCATTCCTCTAGTTTCAACAGATATGTGGAGTGCTTGATCATGGTTCCTCCCTAGTGGTGATAGGTCTTCGTCCGAAAAGGACAAACTGTTCTGTAGGCGTAGGGTCCCGATCATTGCTGCTAGTTGTTCCGGGGTTGATTCTATTGGGACTATGGCCTCATCCATGAGCTTGAGAAATGCTGCTCTGTGGGGCTTGGAAGATACCAACAGGCCCCAAATGGAGATTTGAGCCTGCGTTTTCTTCAGCTGTTCAACAACTTGGCTCTTTTCGGGCTGAGCTGCTTCCTTCCTACCTTCTTTCTTTCCCTTTTCTTGGGTTTGATAAACCTTCCCTGATCGTGTGAGCTGTTGTACCCACTTAGCCAAATTTTCCTTTTCAGCCACATCAGATTCTGCAGCTACCTTTGACCAGTCAAAACTGATTGTATCAACATGTGCTCGAATTATTTTTCTTGAGATGGACCACTTCTTACTGGGAACATCTTGCCCAATCTTCACTTTTCTTTCCTGGTAACCCAAACCTTGCCGGCGTAGTTGGGTTTTGACAACAATGGGCTCAGCAATGCCTTGATTATTCTTGCCCAACCCTTGACCGGGCAGTATTTTCATTTCTCGCATCCACTTGCTAACACGAGAATCATACACTGGTTCCTTTGAAACTTGCGGAGCTTCTTTCATCATATCTCGAAACATGGTTTCTAAGTTTTCTTCCTCTTCCTTTATCCAGCCCCGGCCTACACGGTCTTCAACATGGTAAACTACTACAGCCTTTTCCCCATTCTCCCTTACTGGCTTGATCAAGGAGATGGGATCACATTCTTCATTTTCAACTAATACGGCATTAATTACCCTTCCATGGTTAGGTAGCGGATTCTTTACAACATTTGGTGGCTCTGGGTCAGGGATTCTTCCCGACTCGATTAGATCTTGGATGGTGTGCCTTAAGGCCATGCATCGATCAGTGTTGTGTCCTGGGCCTTGGTGGTATTCGCAGTGTTCATTGGCCCTCCAACCATTAGGAAGTGGGTCGGGGGGAGCCCGGGGGGCCAATGGTCGTATGATTCTACTTTCTTGTAATGCGGCTAGGGTTTTGCTTAGTGAGGCCGGCAGACGTGCAAAATGTCGGTCTTTGTTTCTCCTCCCGAACCCTTGGCCTTGGGCAGATTCCTGTTCTCGTGGATACTGAAAATTACTTCTCTGATAAGACCCCGAATTTTGCTGAGACCATACTTGATTAATAGTAGAAGCAGTTTTCTTGTACTGGGACGAGGCTTTCTTAACCTCAGCGGCCTTTGCCAGTTCTTCCTCAGTTTCGTTGGCCACATGCATTAAAGCTTTATATTTTTCAAAGTACTGTCGCCCCATGCCATTTCTGATTTCGGGCTTAAAATTCTTGACTATCAACCCCAATTGTTCTTCCTCAGGGACTCGGTCAATCATTTGTGATGCCAACTCTCTCCAACGTGTGATAAAATCACTAACACTCTCAGTTTCTCGCTGCTTAGCCATTTCAAGGTGTTTACGAGTAATCTTCAGTTCTTCATTTGACTTGTAGTGCTCCATGAATTCCTTTACAATGCTCTTCCAATCGGCCACCCTGTGTTTTTCCAACCCCAGAAACCAACTGTGCGCGGGCCCTGTTAAAGTCTGATGAAAACCTTGGGCCAAATGAGTCTCATTCAACCCATACAACTGCATAGTGCGAACATAGGCCTTAAGATGTAGATGGGGCGGGCTATTTCCCGAGAATTTTTCCACATTAGGGAGCTTAAAACCCACCGGCAACCTGGCTTCAGGAAAAATAGACATATTTTGGAGATCGGCTATGTCGTCCGCCTTATCCGTCACCTTTTAGTTCAGAGCCTTCATTTGTTCCTTCAGTAGGGTAATGGCTTCATTCTCTTTAGCCTGTTCAACTACTGACTCAGCGTACTGCCCCATATATGGATCTGGTTCATGCCCTTCGAAGAGTGGGTTATAGTGTTGTCGGGGTTGATTATGTTCAGGATGGAGCCATACATTGACAGCATCTGGTACTGGTGGGCCTTGGCATATTTGGGGAACTGGTAGGACATTTTGCTGAGGTGGGGGAATAGGTTGGCCTTGGCCTTGGCCTTGGTTGTGAGCGGGATTATGATTTGGTTGATTCAGTTCAGCAGGTGCCCGAGTAGCAAGTAAGGTATCCAGACGGGCCTGGGTGGTCCTATGCAGATTGGTCATGGTGTTCATAGACTGAGCCATACCCTGAATCATTTGGTAAAACTGTTCTGGAGTAAGGGCCCCGGGATTGATTGGTAAAACGGGACCGGGCGGCAGATCCGCTGCATGGTGTTGACCCTCGGCATCAATAACCCTTTCTTCATTAACTTATATCTGGTCATTGTGATAATCGAGAGCACGTCGTGGCGACATGATGAGAGGTGAGTCTGGTCGAGTAAGTCTGCCTGTATGATCCCTAGCAGCCCAACCGGCCAGTGTGTTTCGGCAACAAAAACCTGAGAGTGATGGAAAAAATCGGGACATAAGGGTGGCAAGACTTTTCTAGATAAATGATACTTTCTGCTGATTAATTGCGTAATTCTCGGAAAAGAGTATGACGATGAAATGCAAATCGAAAATCACTTTTTGGTGTTCAAATGAAAACAGACCATCAGCAACAACTTGAGAGCCCCGTGGACAGGTTTAGGGTAGGAATACACATTCCGGGGTGCCCTTATAACCTTCCGATTTTTGGAAATTATTTTTTGAAAAAAAAAATCATTTTTGGAAAATGACTCGGTTTTTTTGAAAATATTTTAAAAAACATTTTTGAAAAATTGGGAAGTTCTCTCCTCTTATAGTTGCTTTTCATGGAAGTAGTAAAAGGGAAATTCTCACTAACTGGTTTTAGTGAGGGATTTCTACGGACGGGGTTGGACAGCCACCGACCGTACTTGCCAAACCAAGAGTGGTATATATGACAAGGCCTTTTGTTCACTAATCTCACGACCGACGGTCAAGAAAACATGCAGAAATTCATGTGTACTAGGCTGACGCATCCTATATGCAAGCGTAGTTGAAAGGGGTAAGGTTTAAGGCTCCCTCCTATTTGGCTAGGTCTTGCTATATACCCCAAGGGCGAGTACGTGCAAGGACCTTTTGATATACATTCTGGGTACGTGAGTGTTCTCGTCACTCGATATACCTCAGTTTGGTACTTGGCCAAGGAGAGTGGTCCCATGCGCTTTCGGCTAGTGTAGACCCGCAAGTCTACGGCCTAATCACGACTTTGGTCCCGAGGTTGATAGGGTAAATTCACATTCGCGATAATGCATGATGATAGTGAGTGCGTGCAAAATAACAATTATGGAGGTACATTATGATGAACGCTTTAGGGTTTGTTCGAGTACTTTCAATTTTTATTTATGAAAAGATTTTCCTCAAACAATTATTACAAACAAAAAGGGAATCAAGGTATCCACCTAAATCGCATCTATGTTATCTTAAGACTAAGGCCAAAAAAGAAAGCATGCAAACAAAAATAATTATCCACGCATATTCTACTCTTGTTTAGAGTCTAATCCTCTTAAACGTCCCCAACAGAGTCGCCACTGTGAGAACCCGTATTCTCGAAGCCCGGGGGTCCCCGTGGGCGGCGATTCCATTTGTTGATTTGGAAATTACGTTTTGAAAAGAATAAGAGTCGCCAGTTTGTTTTACTAAACAAACAAAAAAGGTTCGTGTAAACGAGACGTATTTATGGACTAAATATCCTCTTATACACAATATATACGAAACCAGTTGATTCGAAGGTTCGGGGATTAAGTTACGAATCGGGAAGGTGTTAGGCACCCAATTCGCCCTTTCGGTCTCTTGAGTAGGATATGCGTGTGTTATAATTCAGTTCTTGCATGCTATTGCCATTACTTTACAGCTTTTCGTGCTTGCCTTAGAAATCGGGATTTTGGGGTTGGGATGAAAACGACGTGTTTCCTAATTCACCCATGATTTTGAAAATAAGTGTGTGTGTGTGTGATTTGAAAAAGAGAGTTTGATAATAATAGATGCAATGAAACAAGTGATTTTGTAAAGCATTGGGCTTTTCGAAAACTGATTCAATGTGGAATCTTATATTCGATATTATATGAGGCGAGTTGACCGATCGTATACCAAAGTCTATTGATTAAACCGGTATAGATGGCACTAGTGCTCTCATAATCGAGTATTTATCACATATACACCGCAATCTATGAGTTAGATTGGATATGTAGCGATTATTGATTCCTTCGTATAACGATACCGCTAATCCGGACTTTTGAAAAAGTAAAAAAGTAATAATACTATTTTGGAATTGGATTAGGGTTTATTATATGCCTTTAGTTTTGAAAACAATTTGAAAAAAAGGTTTTGAAAAGCTATAAAGTAATAAAAATTATGCAAACAAGAGTATGAATTATAAAGCTGACGAATAAATAAAAGAAGAGAGAGAAAATTATACCTGAGCCTTCTTGGAAGGAGAGAATAAGGATCTCTTGGTGTGTACCACGAAATTCCCTTGATTGTTGATGAAAATAATGAATGGAGGGGGGGTCTATTTATAGTTGAAGAAAATACTTGGAGAGCAAGAAAAGAAATTGCAACTAGGACTCTTGGAAATTATCGCGAAACCTTCCCACCGTTGAATCATCCTGATTTTTGGATATGTGTTGGGAGTAGAACTCTTCTAGATTGTGTAAAAATTTTAGGTCGATCGGATTTCGGGAAGGTTCCCTTTCGTTCGAATTGGTACGAAGAGTTTGTGTCCGCGTAGGAAAGGTACTTATTGTAGACAAGGTCCCTTGTTTGCACGACAAGTCAGGTTCTAACCGTTGGATCATGCTGAATTTTGGATATGTATTGACAATATAAGTCATTTACACCCTGTAAAAATTTGAGGACGATCGGAGTTCGGGAAGGACTCGGTCTCCTTGGCTTGGTACAAAGAGTTTGTTCCCGCATAGGAAACGTACTTGCGTACAACAACTTCGACAAATGAACTTCCAACCGTTGGATTATGCTGATTTTTTGATATGTTTTCCCTCCAAATGTTTTCTAACTTGTATCCAAATTTGAGGTCGATCAGATTTCGGGAAGGCCACTATTTATTTTAATTTTCTACGAAGGACATTTCAACTGGAATTGCACGGTAGACAAATTGATTCTTGAGGACCCCATGTCCGACAAAGCTGAAATTTTAATATGCTCTTCCCCACAATAAGGTCTATCCACTTACAAAACTTCAAACAATTTTAACTTGGAGAAGACCACCATTTGACCATCCGAAATAAACTCGCGATTTTCTGAATTTCCGGAGATCCGACTGTCGGATTAAGCTGATTTTCGAGTATGTTACTCCTTTTGACAATTTTGAGGATGATCCAAAGTGTGTGACTCTCCTTTCACAAGTTTCCAGGAGTTTTGACGGTTTTCGATTCCGACAATTTTCGATAATTCTGTGACTCCTCATCCGGGGTCCTTTCGGCTTTCTTCTTTGACCTGTATCACATGAACAAAATACATGTGCATCTAGGAATGCTCGTGCGTGCATGCATGTTTATTTCTTTAAAAATTAGGATTCTTGCGGGGGTCGCAAAATGAGGTGTTAACACTAGGGCACTGGTTATTATAACCAACTTACCTATATTTACCCGGAGTTATGTAATATTACACGCAACTTTTCTTATTAATTTCAGACCCACTACTAACCAACCATTTTATCTATACCAGTTGGTAACTGAATATGAGCATGATATTTCAAATTTACACATATTTGGCTTAACAATATATGTGCCAATTATGCCCCCACAGAATGATAAATTGGGTCCTTATAAACGATTAGGTATTTATGTTGGATATAAATTGATGAGGCCAAGAATAGCACTGACGCTGGATCATGGAGTGAAGGCTATGCCGATCCCATCCGGGTTCCAAGTGGCCCAATTACTCGAGTTAGAGCCAAGAAGATCAATGAGGCACTTATGACCATGGTCCAAAAGATGATGAGCAAAGCTGCAGCATGGAGGAGCGTTGAAAGGGAACGGGCTCAAGAATGGAAGACATTACTTAAAGGCCCAATTGAAGATGTCTAAATAGCAGCCCAAGAGATTAAAAACATGTATTAGATAAATGGGCTGGGCTATGCTTGTTTATTTTAAGTTTAATTTATGTTTAGCTTTGTTTGGGCCCAAATTATATGGAAAACCCATTAATTTCGTTTTTGTTTTATTTTTCTAGACCTAGTAGGTTTAATTACTCCTATTTAAAGGAGCTAACGCTATTGTTTGAGCAGCTTTGATTAATTAAATTTCGAGTGTTTTTCACCTCTTGCGTTCTAAGAACGTCTCGAACAACTAGAATTAGGGTTGTTGTTGTTCTTCGACTTAGCAGTCAATTAATCCATCGATTGATTGTTTGTCTTCGACTATACCAAGGTTCTTTCTCATTTTCGGGATTGGGTCGAGGTTCCACATCCATTAACTTCGCGTGGTTCCAAGGTTTTTGCATTTTTCAGCGTCAAGGGTTGCGGATTCATCTTATTTGATAGAAATACGATCGTGGTTCATATCATAAATCCTCAACAATTATCCACTATTTATAACTTTTGACAGGCAATCTCTTTACAGCTAGATTTGCAGATTGTCACTTTGATGAGACAGTCTTCTCGTCGTTAGGGGTCGAAATATAGGAAAAAGGATTTTCCAAGAAAACGACAGGAATTGTCGTGATTTGTTCCTACCCATTTTATTTTGATCCCCGCACTCCATAATGTGAAAGTGAAGTAAAAAAGAATAATTGATCTTCATAATGTAGCATATTCAACGCCTGATGCATTTACTGATATCGCAAAAGTGTCGATATCACATATACCAACTGAAAATATGCCTTCAAGGTTAGAAGTCCCCAACAAGGGGCACGATATTGTAGACATATATGCTGCAATCACACTTAGTGGAGGTATAGTTTAGGTCGTGGCTCCCTAAAGGAAGAGTGAGAGGACACTTGGTTCGACTGACACTCACCCAAGGAAGAAGAGATGAAGTAAGGCATAAACCGATCCATTAATTGTCAATGAAAAGAACTGCTCTCATGAGATCCATAATTCATTGAAACGATTATGGAGAATAAAGAAATTTCAATGAATTATGAGAAGGCATACGAGTTAATGGAAATATTTTCAATATACATCGATGATATATTTATATACACTATTACTTAAAAAATCATAGAGCATGATAATATTGAACCCCACTTTATTGCAGAATGTCAATAAAGAGCAGACTGACCTAAATAAAAAGAAACAATACATGAAGAACTAGATTATCTGGCAAAGAGATATGTATTTGATTCGTTAATGCTAACCCCATCAAGTGTAAACCCTATAGGACATAAATGAATATTTGTGAGAAAATGCAATAAGAAGAATGAAGTTTTAAGGTACAAGGCTCACCTTGTGGTGCAAGGTCTCTCATAATGCTCTGGAATTAATTACGAAGAGACATACTCTCCCATAATGGATGTTATAACATTCCGCTACTTAGTTTGTTTGGTAATTTTCAAATGACTAAAAATGTAGCTCATGAATATGATCACTACATATCTCTATAAGGATATTGATTTAAATATATATGTGTGTGTGTATGAAAGTGCCTAATGGCCTTACATTACCCAAGTTAAGTGACTTTAAGTCACGGAGTGCATTTGTAATAATGTTGAAATGTTCACTTTACAGATTAAAACAATTTAGATGGATGTGATATACCTATCTAAATGATTACTTGAATGGGAAGGGATAATAACGATAAATTATGCCCATGCGTATTCATAAATAAAAATGTTTTGGATTTGGAATTGTAGTTGTATATGTCGATGATATGAACATAATAAGTACTCTTCACGAAATAAAGGAAATTGTGGGCTATATGAAATCTGAATTTGAGATGAAAGATCTTGAAAAAACTCGATTCTGTCTAGGTCTTAAACTAAAACATCGAGCTTGTGAAATATTAATCCACAAATCTTTGTATGTCCAAAAGATGCTCAGGCGATTCAACATAGGCAAAACGCATCATGTTAGCACTCCCATGATCGGTCAAAGTTTGGATCTAAAAAAAGATCCACTTCGTCCAAAGAAAAATTATGAAGAAGTGTTGGGAGTTGAAATTTCTTATCTAAGTACAATAGACGCATTATTGTGCCTGGCCTAATGTGTTTTACCAGACAAAGCATTCTCAGTGAACTTGTTAGCTAGATTTAACTTAGCGCCAACGTAATGTCATTAAAACAGTATCAAAAATATTTTTTGATATCTAAAATGAACCATTGACTTGGGATTGTTTTTTCCCTACATAGAGACAAAAGGAATTGCAGATGACACGGTAATTTATAAAGTAAATGTTTATGTCAAAAAAGTTACCTACTACATTGAAACTCTAAATGATGTTTTATTTGGTTTTGTTGATGCTGGGTACCTCTCTAACCCACATAAATATCATTCACAAACTAGTTATGTATTCACCATTAGGAACATGGCAATATCTTGAAAATCAATTAAGCAAACCTCTGTTGCTACCTCCTCAAACCACTATGAGATCATCGCTCTACATGAAACGGTTCATGAATGTATAGGGTTAAGGGCTATCATTACATATATTCGAGGGACTAGTGGTTTGAGTTGTACAATTGAAGAGCCTACTTGCATTTATGAAGACAATGCAACGTGCATCGAACAAATGAAGTTAGGTCATATCAAGGGTGATAATACGAAACACATATCTCCAAAGTTTTTCTATAATTAACAACAACAAGCTCTCATTAAGATTCAAGTGAATCAAGTAATATTTGAGGAAAATTTGGCATATTTGTTTACCAAATCTTTGCCTAAGGTTATATTTGAAAAACATGTGAAAAACATAGAAATGCATAAGCTTTCCAAACTCCCTTGATCGATATAAGGATTAGGGAACGTAGACTTAATGGGGAGTCTAACACAAACAGGTCATCGCATTATACTCTTTTTCTTCGACCAAAGTTATTTTTTCCCACATGACTTTTGTTACTTGACAAAGTTTTAACGAGGTAACAAGTCATGCATTATTCCATCTTTAACTCGGCACAAGGGGGAATGTTAAAGGAAAATACATTATGTGCCATTGTTAAGATATGATAAATCAGTTCAAATTTACTGTTGCAATGACCCATTATGGGTCGTATTGGGCTTTGGTGTAAATCATATATTAATTGTTATTTCTACCTTATTTAAAGGGTATTATTTATTGAGAATTGCAGGGTTGAATACTATTTTAATACAACATAAGTCAGGGATTATAGTGAATTTTTATTTTTTAAGAAATTGTAATAGGTTATACAAGTGAGGATAATCCTTCCCAATCAAACTATTCTTTAAAAGGTATTTTGAAATCTGAGTGTAATTTAATATCTAATAATTTCATTTATACTATATTTTCCAGAAGTTTCTACGCCTTCTCCGATGGTTTAATAAGTCTATTTATACTATCACTTTCAAAAATATCTATTATCCTCTGATTGCCTTTTTTGTGAAATGACCTAGTTTATAATATATGTCATGTTTTTTTAAACAACATGTAAATTTAATTAGCATTATTTTTATATTTGTAAACAACATTTTTAAAAGTATGTCTAACGATTTCTTGTTTATTTTCACATATACATATAAAAATTCATGAATGTTATGGATGTTTTCAGTTTCAGTATGGATAGAAATTAGGGAGACCTAAGCCAGAATCGAATTTTTTCGGAATCATCTTGACCTAGACTTAAACCAAATATTTTTGTTCTAGACTTAAACCAAATATATCTATATATATATATTTGAAATAAAATTTAGTGTGGCAAATTTTTTTCCCCAAATAAGGAAAATCTATAATATGTATATTACATTAATGCTATGTAGGACGAGACATCACCATTCCTGGATTCGGGCAATGGGACAGGTTCACCCAAGAAAGGGAAAGGGAAAGGAATGTAATAGAATAGGCGCGTTGGCCCTAGAAGATAAGAGATCTCACCTAAGAGCACAGAAACCTGCTGAAACCCGGCAATCCCCACTCGCTTTATTCTATGCTTGAAAGGATCAGGGACAGACGCAAGTCAATACAACCAGAATGACTAACCAAAGTATGTTCGGTTTCATCACCCGGGTCAGATAGACAGTGGAAGCCTAGCACTAAGTGCAATCTCCAGCGACAATGGTCCCAAATGCATGAACGACGAATTGCCCGCCAACTATGGACGGTATAGAAGATTCACTTAGCGCATACACCGAGAACACGGCATAGCCGCACCCCTTATAAATAACAAGGCCATTGCTTGGTTGCTTTCTGAAGTTAATTGGGGTCAATAGCAGGTGTGAAGCAAGAAGGAAGAGAGAGGCCTGTCCACAAGCTTGATGTTCAAAAACCAGGATCAGAGTCCTTCGCTCTGGAAACCGTTCGAACTTTACTAGGGCGCAACAACTGAACTATTTGATTAAGACTTGACCCTTCAATTGAGTATAAGTCAGCAAGTAGCTTCCCCTCGGTCGGTTGAACCAGCAGCTTCCTCATCGCCTCTTCCAGGTCAGGATGGCACCTCTTGCAAGATTCATATTCTTCCCAGCTCTCAACATGCCCTTCGCCAGTTGGGAAATAGAAGCAAGAGGTCACCCAAATCCGTGTTTTTTACTTGAAAAGGGCCACTGCTAACTATGATAAGGTGGAAGGGAGATGAAAAGGTTGGTGTCACACGTACTCATTGATCGGTCTATCCGCTGAAAGCCAGAGGAATGGGAGTGGCTCAAGCGACGGGAAACTAGGAGTCGTTCTACTGTTAAGGAGATAAACGGAATTAGAGTTCTTGCTCTTCCAAGATCTTAGTTGGGATGCATAGGGGAGTAAACCCTAGGTTGGAAAAAGTTGATTGTCAAATTCCTCTTCCCAGCAGATTGATTATGACTTTTCTCACTTTTGTAGTGTTAGCCAATAAACTAAAGCTCGAAAGCTCTTCCAGTGTTGAAAGCTCTGAATCACGCACGGCACACTGAATATAGCCATACTTATAGGAATGTCTTCCCTTGACGATTAGACCGAGATTAATGTCGAATGCCTATGTTCCCCTGCTTACTTGGTGGGCTGCTTGTTCTCCTATCTTGCTTTCCTTTGGTAGTTTTTTGGACAGGAAGAGGCGGATGGAGCAGTTCTTTTTCTCGATGCATCGTATTCGGATGTGGCTACAGGCATTCACTCATTCATTGGTATTGAATCTCTATCTTTTCTTTTTTTAAATTCTTCAAAAGGGCCTCCTCCCAGATCTAAAGAAAGATTTGCTCAGGGAGAGCTCAGAAGCCATATATAGTATATGGAAAAGCCCCAACCGTCTCCTTCTTCTTGCTCTGGTTCACCTCCTTTCTAGTGATCAAATTGGCAATAATTGCTTATATTGCAGATCCTGACTCTACCCCCTTGAGACTCTGTTGCTAATTCAACTGACTGCCAAGCAGCATCCAACCTAGCTAACGTAGTGTAGTTCTGTGTCATAAGCGAAGTCTTAGCAATTCCTATAACTATTCCTATAGGAGGGGAATTAGTAGATCAGATACCTTCGCCAAGCCTGAAGAAATGAGTAACTTAGATACCTCTTTGTTCATTATATTCCTGGTTTGCTAAAAGGGTCCTTGTGCCCAATCAATCTCTATACTCTTAATGCAATGGACCCCCTAAATCCACTAAACTGCTCTCTTCCACCTCGTTCTAGTGAGATTTTATCCCATTCTTAAACTGAAACTCAGTTGCCTATCTGATCCTTGGTCTAATTGGGCCTTTCTCTATAGCTCGAATTGAATAGTTGGCTTACCCCTTCCCAGGGTCCATCCCTAAGTTACCTTACTTTATTTACTTGTAGCTAAAGTAAGCCAACAAAATATACACTTTTCTTTCGCCTTCGGGTTCTTATTGACTATCTTTTTCTTTAGTTTACACAAAAGGAAATGGCATATTAGAGTAGAGTACCCACTCATTCTCTTCCTTCAAACGAGAGCCCGTCCTCCCTTTTTGTCCAAAATGCCATCTTTCTTCGTCCTTTGCTACTACTATTGATTCAATTGGGTTAGGCTAACCCTTGAAAGCAAAGAGCTTATTTGATTTCTTTTAGTCCCGTCGTAGCAGACCGCTATAGAAAACCCCTCAAAGGCAGCTATACATATAGATGAATGAAGATCAATATCGTTCCCTCATGAGTTCAAAAAGTAGAAGTTTACTTGGCCAAGCAATGGTTGCTTTGCTTCCTCGTTGAATAGGCTGCTTGCTACCATTAAAGTGAGTCACCCTCAAACCATATTGAAAAAGACTAAGTCAACTAAAGTCCATTATCCTTTCTTTCTTCTCGACAGGGAACTTAGCTAGAGGAATTCATTTTCTCGTACTTGAATTCCTGTAGACAAGAAGTAAAAGCCCTAGGGAAAAGCGTAGCGTTTATCGTTTAACAGGTACGTAGCCTCTTTCGAGAGGCGAAGAATAGCTATCTTTCAGAAAGAAGAAGAGCAGCAAACTTTTTTAGTACTACTAGACTCGAGGAGAAGAGGAATTTACTAGAAAGAATCAATAGGAGGGTTAAAGCACTTGCTTCGTTCTTAGCCCGTAACTCGTTCCTAGCGTAGACTGAACTTCTTATTTCTTAACGCCTCGTTTTTAGTGGAAGACGATTGAACTCGCTCCGCTTTGTAGGAAAGGAGCAAAGCCAACCACAGCCATCACATTTTCAGAATATGACATGCTCTTAGCAGATTTGAAGCATAACCGCCCTTGGTCAGCTCCTTCTTTGTAAAGCGCAAAAGCTAAAGCGCTACATAGAGCTCTTTTATTATAGGGCGGGGAGTCTGCTTCCTAAATCCCATTTTAGAGTGCAGGTCTCACGCTCTATACAATTGTCATCCAAGTAAATAGATGGTGCATATGAAGAAATAAAGAAAGCGCTTTTAAAGTAGTAAACCACATGAAATCAGGCTTCACTTTAACTACTAAGAGGCTTCCTCTGGACTACGACTATGCCCCTATTAGCTTTTATTTTTCCAAAGATTGAATTCTTACCGGCATACGCTAGGAGCATCACTCTCTAGCTAGGAGCTTTCATTTTTTAGAAAACTAGACTATGCCCCTTAATCTTAGTTTCATTTTTTTGCCTTTTTTTTTGCATATTATCAATAAACAAGTAAATATTTTTTTAGAAAGAAATGCAAAATATGTTTTAACCTCAAGTAATATCATACTACAAGAAAACTTATTACACACATTGATATAATTACAAACAAAGTTAAGTGAAACACAAGTTTTAAAATTGAACATGTGCCTTAGACTTTGAAACAAAAAATTGTGAAATCATACTATAAATTTTCAACATTTAAGATATAACTATTAATCACATTTCTAAGAAAAACGTCGTCTAAGCATTTCTTGTTGCTTTGATCTCATACTTTATAACACTGTAAATCTCGACTTTAACTCTATCTTCTATTCTTCCTTATTAATGGATGTCGCTCACTTCTTTTAGGGGGAGGGATTGGTGAGATGTTACAAGTCCGGCCCAAGTGTTAGGGTCTTTCATTGATTTTTGAAAATAAAGAAATTTAGATTTTCAGTTTGTGCTAACGGATTAGGTAATATAAGTGCATTTAAGCAAAAAATAGTATTGGTTCAGGCCTGCAAATAACCCAAACCCGAATCAAAAATTTTCAGTTCAATTTCTTCATTTTGGTTTTTTTCGGGTTTAATTTTTAATGGATTGGTTCGATTTAGTTCAATTCAATTCGGTCGGTCGATTTTTGGATTCACCACAATAATCATATGAAACCAGATAGTTTAAAGAAATTATTATGTTTATAAAAGAAAATTAGAAAGTTTGAATTTGTTTTAATCTTGGAATGTCGCTTAGTTATCTCTTATTGTCATTTTTAATTAATGGGTGAATGGGTAATACTAAGGGCACTACACTTTAAACCCAAGGCATCCAATTTATTAAAAAATGTTTATTTATTCTCGGAGGCACCACTTATATAATGATGATGTTAATGAGTAATGAAAATATATACGGTATCCCAAATATTCATACCTATACACATGCACAGACACTTATGTACTAAACCCTAAAACAAATACATAAAAAAACTTATTTTCCGATTAAGTCGCCAAGTTTTCACATGGTTGAACTCGATTTTACATCGTCACCTTCATCTTGTGTGTCTTCCTCATCATTATCTATTTATTTCATACTTTTCATCACTGCCATTAATTTATGATCTATATATACAATGGGTATTGAAATTAAACAATGGATACTAAAGTCAACGTTACTTAATGAACTTATTTAAGTAAAGTTGATTTTAACTTATTTTTAACAATTGCAAAAGTGCATACTAGTGTTGTGCTGATCACACTACAAGAGAACCCAAATTAAATTTTGAACTTCGTCTAAAAAAAACAAACTAAAGGATATTAACTGATGTTTTTACCTAAAGTAATTCTTATAAGGCTATAACTTAAATGGAAGCTTCACTTATAATGCATAAGTTCACTAACCAAAACAAACACTTCTCAAATAAATGTAAGCATATTTAATGTCGTATTCATGTGCTTAGATTTTGAACTAAAAATTTACATTGCACATTGACAATATGAGGCCGACCAATGTATTATAAAGTTTACCTTCTATACTTAGGGTTTATCTTAAATGGTTAAAGTTCACTATTATGAGTTACTTTCAATTTGTTAGGGACTCGTGTTTAAATTAGGTTTTAACACAAGAAGTTATAAATGGAGAAGTAAATTTTTTGAAAAGAGATGAGATTAATGAAGACTCTTATTATACCTTTAATGGAGTTTGTTCTAGAGGTTTTAGAAGGGAAGATAGACCACCATTGTAAAGAGAAAGAAAGAATGCCACCGTGATGTATAGAAAAATGCATCATTTTTAGGGTTTAAGTTAAAGTGTCCCAACAAGTGATGCTTTAAGTTGATATTGATTAGCTTAATCTATATATGAAAGATATAGGAGAAAAAGAAAAAAAAGGGTTTGCCGAGAGTTAGAGATAATGGAGAAAAAAGAAATATTATGTATAATAGAATGAATGGATAGTAAAATAAAATAAAAAAGAGCGAGAGAGGAAATAAGAAGAAAATAGATAGAGACAGAAAAAGGAAAAGGAAAAGAAGATCGAACATCTAAGACCATCTCTATTGCAAAGGCTAAATAGCCAAATTTAGCTTTTTTATTGGTTTATTGGGTAAGGTAAAATGGTAAAAATGGAGCTAAAAGTGTAAAGCAAAGCCAAAGATAGCTGCCGACAAAATTTTAGCTCGGACGATAGATCATATGTCGGGGCAGGTTTCAAGCCTCTCACGACAAATCGTGTGTCGTAAGAATAAAACCATCCTGGGCCGATCAATGATGTGTCGTGCGACACATCATTGAATATCCATGAAACGATATATGATATATCGTGGCTGCTGGAATTTCTTTTCGGACGATTCATGATGTGTCGTCGCACACATCATGAATTATTGCTCCCGTTGGTGCTCTTTCCATTATTTATATACAAGCTCCGATGCCAGAAAATTTTATAGCAGTAATTTTTCTTCAGTATTCTTTCTTCAGTACTATCTCAAAATTCCATCAAGCTTTGAATAAGTGTTCTTTCAAATATTCAATTGAGCTTTCTCTACTGCATTCTCATATTATAATTTCTGTTGTGTAGTTTATGAAAAAAAAACTTTCATCTTTCATTCTACGTATCGTAAGATTTTTATTTTCAAATTGAACGTCTCTATAATTTTTAGAATGTCTAGATCTCGTGGAACAAATATGACACCATTTGAAGATGAAGCTCTTTGTCGAGCTTATATTCACGTCAGCCTTGATTCGGTAATTGGTGCTAATCAAACTATTGAAAGATTATGGGAATCGATTGCGTTAATTTACCATGAGCAGCCAGGTATCATATCTAAAAGAACTCCATGCTCTCTCCAATCGCGATATTCTACAATTCATAAATGTGTAACGTTATATTTATCAAAGTTATCACATGCAATGAGTAATCAAGGAAGCGGTACAAATGAAATGGACTGGGTAAAGTTGCACTCTACCAGTTATATTATTTTCGGTAATTGTATTTTCTTTGTAATTATTTTTTAATATCCTTTTTTAATTTTTAATGCAGGTTAGAGAAGCTCGGGAGAGTTACCAAATAGAAATGCAAAAACCTTTCGTTTTTGATAGATGTTATGAAATTTTAAAAGCACACAGAAAGTATGACTTACAGACAACATCATTAAATACACAACGGTCTCGTTTCGACCCAACGGATAGTGCCGGTGGATCTTCTTCGGTTAATCTAGGCAATACATCTTCCCCCATTGATATCGAAGGTCCAGATGAGAATCGGCCTACGGGTAGAAATGAAGCAAAATTACAAAAAAAAAGGAAGGAAAAACAGAAAAGTCTAACTATTCAAAATCAATCACTTGAAAGAGCTCAAAAATTTTCGGAACTATACGAAAGTAATTTGGCTTTACAAAATGCTGAGCAAAAAAGTATGCATGAAAAAATGGAACGTCTAGTATTTTGCAGGGAAGAAGAACGAGAAAGGAATAATCGTGAAGAAGATAGGAGAAATCGTGAAGAACAAAGGCGCATTCGAGAAGAAGAAAGGCGGATTCGAGAAGACCAAAGACTTGAACGAGAAGACCAAAGAAGAGATGCCGCCGAGGAAGCAACATTAATGGGAATGGATTTAAGTCGCATGACTGATCAACAACGTGAACTTTATGATTATCGGATTCAAGAGTTACTAAACCGAAGACGTCAACAAAGTCAAGCGTCGCAAAACTTTTCTCGCCACTTTCCAAATTATTAGGGAAAATAATTATCTTATAATGCAATGTTTTATTTTGTAAGTTAGTTTCTTCTTGTTGGACTATTTTATTTTAAGTAATGTATGTGTATTGAACTATTTTATTTTAAGCATTGTATTTTTTCCTCTTTATTTGTAATGTTTAACTGCTTTCTATAAATTCAAAATTTTTTCGCTTTATTATTTCATATTTATTAATATAATAAATATTTCTAATTTACTGAACATTGAAATTATGGCTTTTATGAACATAAGGTAACATATGCATTAAAAAAATTGATGAGAAAAAAGGACATGCCTTAACATTTAAATATATTAATATAACTTAACATTTTAACTTACTGGTACAACATAACATTTAAATATATTAATATAATAAATAACATAGATGATTTATGCATCCGATTGTGCATATAGTTGCCAAATGTGTTCAACTAAATCTGCGCGTAAACGGTTATGAATGTCAGCATTTGTCATTTCGGCCCGACGATTAATATAAGCGTTGAATACTAATGTTGGATCTCGTTGCATTTCAGGCAGATCTTCAATTTGATCGTACACACAATCCCAATTTGTACGACGTTCATCTTCAACAATCATGTTGTGTAATATTATACATGCTTGAATCACAATGGTTAGCGCGTCCTGATTCCATAACCTGCCAGGCTGACGGACTATGGCAAACCTTGCTTGTAGAATGCCAAAAGCACGTTCCACATCCTTTCTCACACTTTCTTGTGCTTGTGAAAAAAATTTCTCCTTTTGTGTGTTAGGCCTCTTCATACTTTTTACGATAGTTGCGTAAGGAGGATAAATACCATCTGCTAAATAATATCCCATATTGTATTGATTGCCATTTATTTCAAAAAGAATTGGCGGAGTTCTACCATGTAAAAGATCTTCAAAAACATGTGATCGGGCTAAGACATTTAGATCATTATTAGCACCTGGCATACCAAAATATGACGACCAAATCCATGTATCGTAAGATGCAACTGCTTCAAGGATAAGTGTTGGACATCCCTTATGCCCTCGGTATGCACCCTGCCATGCAACTGGACAATTTTTCCATTGCCAATGCATACAATCAATACTTCCGAGCATTCCCGGGAATCCTCTTGCTGCATTTTCTGAGGATAATCGTTCTACATCTGCCGAGGTAGGGGCTCGAAGGTACTCTGGACCAAATATTTTTACAATGGCAGAACAAAATCGCTTTAATGATTTAATTGCTGTGGACTCACCTATTGCCAGGTACTCCCCCCCATATGTCGGCACATGCCCCGTAGCACATGTGGCGTAGCGCTGCTATTATTTTTTGATGAGGAGTTAACCCTTGTCGCCCTAGAGCATCTGCGTTTTGCACAAAGTAGTTGTCATAATTAACCACAGCCTCTAAAATTCGATTGAATAGAGGTCTTCGCATGCGAAATCTGCGACGAAAATCACTTTCTGGATATACTGGATTTTCACTGAAGTAGTCATTCCATAGCCTTTCGTGAGCAGCTTCCCTTTGGCGGTGCTTTGTTCTTCTCACTGTAATTTCTGTATTTTCAAGAGTATGAATATTCGCAATAGCGTTATATGTTTCTTCCTGATTATACGCAATCGCAGAAGCATCTTGCATTCTGTTTAAATTCGCCATCATTTGGGTCAAGAGCATTATTTCTTCTTCGTTGCCATCTTGCCCAAAATATTCATCATATGAACTGGACATCTTCTATATTTATTTTTGATAATTTATGGTGGGAGAAATGAATTAGAACACACAATGCGTTGCATTTCTCAATATATATAAATAGTAGTGGGTAGCTCCATTATGTAGAATGCACAGGGGAAGTATGATGGCAAAGAAAAAGTGGTTGGTGGGTGGGAGGTTAATATAATAAAGTTGTGGGGCCATTTGCTTTATTATTTCTTTGGTGGCAAAAAAGTAGTCATTGATGTCTTTTGTTGGTATTTAACTTTTGCTGTCGGTGGTGAAAACTTTGCCATCTCCATTTGCTTTATTATTTCTTTGGTGGGGCTATGAGGAATCTCATTGCATTATTTACCATTATTATTTCTTTGGTGGGGCTATGAGGAATCTCATTGCATTATTTACCATAGATATTTTATTATGCACATCAAATTGTATATGAATTAGTACACACAATTTTTAATAGTAGTAATTGGCATTATTTATTTATAATATATTTTTTACAATATCAACAGTACATGTACTAATAATATAGAAACAAAAATTAATATCTGACATATATTAGTTATCATCTAAACCGGGCCATTGAGAATACGTTTCATTTGCATCCTGATCAAAATTTGTACTTGGTCGATAACCAGCATTCCCTCTTAAAAATTCAATCTCAGCTTCCTTATCTCTTAATTGGCGAGACATTTCCGTACTATTAGATAATAATATAGAACGCAACTGGTTAGAAATTGTCATTGCATCGATGTACATTTCTCTCCAATTTCCTCGGCTAAATGACATTGCAGGTGGGACATTAAGATTAGTTGCTTCACGTTCGAAAGGCAAAGTAATTGTTTCACCATTTGGAGTACAAATCTGGTATGTCCAATCAACTTGGGATGGCTGCGATGATGTAGAAGCACCTTGCGTATCATATACGTGCCCTTGTAACTCATGTGGGGTACATGGTAATTGTACTTAATTTCCTACTAATCTATGAAGCCCAATTTGATCAGTGTTTACCCCACGACTAAGTGCTGCCAATAATGGACCATGTGATACAGCTGCCCAATACTCGGTATACTGATCTATTGTAGCTTCATTTATATATTGCGTTGATGGTATCCATTCACCTTGAGATAAAGCAACATAGAGTTCACGAGAAACAGTTCCAAGTTTTTCTGGAGGATCATTAGGGATCGCAAAAACTCCATATATTTGTTTGTTACACCGATCACCCAAATACCATGTTCCACCAAGTTGTGGGTCCATTAAAATAAACCGAAATCTAGACATATTGTACGACATAACATTAGTTGCACTTTCTAAAGCTGTTGAATTCAAGTACGGTTGCCAAATAATTGACTTCATCGAGCGCATATCCAATTGTTGATTTGCAATATCATAGTTAAACCGCACAGCATTTTTAGATCTTTCATTGTAATTTATCTTTGACCATCTATGAATTCTGGGCCACGTGTCGACAAGAGGTTCTTTTAATATTGGACAAGTTGTGCCGAAGTGTTCGTAATAGAAGTACTGAAATTAAAAACAATACATAAATAACACATATTAAAAAAATGTATATATAAATTAATACGTTGAATAATAAATAATACCTCTATCACCTGCCAAAAGCAATTTACGCTTTTCATTTTTCTCCGGCACACAGCATCAAGGCAATGATATATTCTGGCCAAAATTGCTGACCCCCAGTCATAGTTGCCAATATTTTCCATATCTATTAAATAATTTAACCATCCAATTTGGCAAGTATTACTTGCATTTGGAAAGAAGATATATCCGATGACATAAAAACAAAATACCCTAGCAATAATGGTTGGTTCAACAACTTCTGTTATTCCATCAGCTAATAGATAATAGGCTAAATCTGAACCTTTAATGCAACCTGAATCAATGGTGGCATGAATCATTGGAAAAAATGTCTCCAATGTATTCTTTGTGTCAACTAATAGTTCCCCATCACTATACGGCGGAAGATCTAATTTTCCTCCAATTGAAATTCCTATATTAAATTGAGAAAGTGGTAAAAATGTATTAGATAGTAAAATTTTGCGTTTAAAAAAATAACACGTAAATAATTCTAATAATAAAAATCGAACCTGTTATCATTGTGAAATCAAATGGTGTAAGGCCAATCTCACATGTAGGTAGATGAAATGTATGTGTAGTATCCCACAAACGTCGAATACAAGCTTCGACAACACCACGGTCTGATTTTGGCATGTGAAGCGAGAAAATTGTTGACCACCCGGCATTATCAATTAAACGTTTTACCTCATTATTATGCGATAAGGTAACATATAATTCATTGGCTGTGTGCCACGTCGATCGTATCGCGAAGTAATTTCCAGATTTTAATTTTTGAACTTCAGGGTTTGAAACGTGGTATTCGTTATCAACAACACGTTTGTAATTACCTAATGAAATTGAACGTGATTCGGGTTCATTTTGTCGTTGTGTCGACCTACGTCTTGCGCTGCTAGGTCTTGGTGGATCATTACTAGGCCCACTTTCATCTGGCTTCTTTGTCGATTGTTTGGCAAACATTCTCTTGATTGATTTCATTCTACAAAGAATAAATTTAAAATGCATAAAATATCTAAAGATATAATTATTGAGAGATGAAGATCAATAACAAATAAAATAAAATTTGTAAAATAATTTATACCTTGAAAGAGAAAATTTACGGCTGAAACTGAAATTTATAATACGGAGTGATATAAATGAGATGATTGCGGTCGTGGTAATATTGATGAGAAGAAATGATAAAGAATGCACATAGAATGATAAAGTATTTATGGATGAAAATTTATTAAAAGACAAATCTTTTTCAAAACACCCGTGAAGGTACAGACTTTAAGTTTAAAAGAAGAGAAAGCATGCAAGTGAGATACATCATGCATGCAGTAATAGAATGGAGACAAAGCCACTTTAAGTGTTCTTGGAAATGGAAGAAGAAGGCGACAAAAAAAAAAAAAACATTGCCTGCCACGACACATCATGTGTCGTGGCTATGGAGATAGCTGGGCCGATGGATCGTGTGTCGTGCGATGGCTTCTTGTCGTCGCCCGACATTTCATACATCGTGGGAGGTAAATTTCCACTTCTTCCGCTGCGCCTCTCTGTTTTTAAATAGTGTAAATATACCATTTTAGCTTACCAATTTACCTTACCCACTAAAGATGGTCTAAGGAAAATATATATAAGTGAGTGTTTGTATGGAATTTGAGGTAGGGGAGAAATACTTTATTGGGTGTTCACTCAATTTTATTCTTGCCTCAATTATATTTATGTAAATAATTTACATGTTTTTTTTGTTTGTACTGAAATATGTCATTGTGAATTATTTGATATTTTTTATTCATGGACCTTATTATGGTATGCTTATTGTTAATGATTTTAA
Source organism: Lonicera japonica (assembly GCA_021464415.1). NCBI lineage: Eukaryota > Viridiplantae > Streptophyta > Magnoliopsida > Dipsacales > Caprifoliaceae > Lonicera > Lonicera japonica. The sequence goes on from JAKCWG010000123.1 coordinate 55,959, forward strand.
GTAGAGCTCAATTATTATCAATGATTCTAGCGGATTGTAACTCACCCCTATTAGATGTTAGTTTGCAGGTTCTACGATGATTTAGACCATCTGTCAGAATAATAATTATTAAATCTTTGTGTGTTGATATTTATATATTTTTATTTGCTTGTGCTCAAGGTTTGGGACAATTAGATTCATTGACCAAATGTTTTTGAAAGACTTATGTATTTTTTCTTATTTTTGTAAAGAGATCATCATTGTTGTAATTCGAGCGTTGATAATAAAATTTAGAAAATTGTTTATATTCTATACGAAAATCCCTCTATTTTACTTAAATTTTATTAATTGTATTCCAAAAATTGAGGGCCTTTTTTTAGTGTCACATCATATTTACATTGTCTATAAAACTATTGAGTTTTATATCTAATGTGAAAATAATTACTTTGCCATATCGTTTTCACAATGTAATTTGATGTGCAAGGAGCTCGGAGTAGCCCTATTATGACTCTGTAAGAAGGATAGAGCCCCTCAAGGGCTAGGTACCCGCTCAAGGGTCAATTACATACGATAAATTATGAGGCCTGAGCCCCAGAGCTCTTTCGACGAGCTCCAAAGTGCTCTCTCTCTCTCTCTCTCGCTCAACCACCTTACCAGAGTGGTTAGCGAAGGCATGGGCGACTGTCACCTGCTCTATAGAGCGGGCATAACTCCCTTCACCTTTATTAAATGCACACCAACTGCATTTAACGCACTGAAATTCGTGGAGAAGCAAGTTCAGAGTTGGTACTGGTCGAAGCATGGCCCCAGATCTGCTCTGGAGCTCTGGCCACACGTCTCCTCCAGTCATATATATACAAGAAACATTTACTTCTCCAAAAAATGAAGTTCTGATCGAGTTCCAATTGAGAAGAATCAAAGAGAGACAAGACACACCACAAATAAGCACGAGAAAGACAGAATCAGAGCTCTGTAGCTTGCTTCTGAGCTCCTCAGTTAGAGAGACTAAACCGTAGCTAGTTCAGCTTTTCTCTTATTGTAATATTGAAAGAATAGAATAGCTAGAGGGACTTTCATGAGTTTGTAACACTTGTTAGTTTACTATCAATACTAGGCAAATCGAGCTCATGGCTCTATTTCACAGGGGAGGACTAACCCGTATCTTCATACGAGGCCAACCTCTTCTATAAATTCTTGTCTCTCTTAAATTCGGCACCTTTACCTTTGTTGTTCCAATTATTTGCCATAACCTTCTGACTGTGTGGTCCAAAATACTCTTCCCAATTTTTAACACCAACATAATTAATAGACAATTTATTAAGCTTTCTCTAATGATTTATCTATAATTACTTCATGCAACGCTCTACATTTCTTTGATAATGTCTTTTCACAAGGTATAATATATAAAGATAAAGTTATCAAGGGGGGCATGTTCATATGGTTATATTATTTTTTGGTATACCATATGGTTCAAGTTCTCAGTATTTAGCCATTTGGTTGTAGCTTTGGATAATTAAATTTTCACCAAAGTGAAAATGCCTAGAAGAGCTACAAGTCTTAGATAGTGACCTTAAAGGTTAAAATTCTTGATTTTCGATAAAAAAATATGTTTACCAAGAATCAATTGTGTTAACATGAGGGTAATATTTCTTCACAGGATTTTCATTTATAAAAAGGTGTTCTTGTTTACATCTGCGAAACACATTCTTCTCACCCACCAAATATCTTAAAATATAACTCAATTAGTTATAACTCTTAGCCAAGCAACTCCTATCTAATGCAATTCCTCTAGTAGCCATCACTTTTTACCGGTGGCTCAACTTTCCCTTATCATTGTATTTCACTAATTCCTAATCTCTCTCTCTCTATATATATATATATATTTAAAATTATCAACATATAATATCAATTTTTCAAATTGAAAATCATCTATAATTTTGAAATCTTGACTAAAACAAAAAAAGGCATCCTCAAAGGCTCAAATCATAAGACCAATTTAATTATTCAGTTGGTAAATAGCTCCGTAATCAGAGTAAATGGCACATTAACCCCAACTCGAGATCAAATAGAAAAGAACGCTAAGTTGAAATTGGAATCTAATTTCTTCTAGGAAACCAAATCGTATTTACATTATTTATTGTTGACCTGTAATCTAATACGTTAAAGTTCTAAAGGATTTTTTAAGACAAACCGGAATTAATTATAGTGGAAGACTACTGGCGAGGTGACAACCGGCATAAGGCGTGGTTGTTAAGATATATAAACGGACAATCGTATAGTATATTGGAGTGTGGAAAAGAGAAACAGTTTAAAAATATATTTTTCACACTTTGTTTGGCTTGAGAAGGGAAGGTGGGGTGAAGAGAAAGGAAATTGAAAAAGATGGTGGGGGAGAATTGCATGTTTTCCAAAATCAGGGTGAGAAGAATATTTTAATAGGTGCGTTTAAGAACCCGCTTTATAAAATGACCATAAATTAAGTTCAAATGTTAATTTGCAACCATGACCGCTACTTAACCACTTTTTTTTTCAGGTATATGTCATAACCTATTCCTATAGCGTATTTCATACACCAATATACGTATATTTATTCATTGTGAAAAGTTTGAGAAATTAATGAGTAGAAAGAAATCGTACACTAATTTGAAAGGGAGAAGGCGAAGGTGATGGTAGTTGTCGGAGAAGACAAAGATTGTAGTAGGTGGATTATTTGATAAATATGTTCTACAAATTGGTCACGTGCTGAGCACAGGACATAATTCTATCACATTTAATGGTTGAAATGAACAAAATGGTCAAAATGTAACGATTTTATTAGTTTAGTGGTGCTATCTAAAGTTGACTACGTGACCAATTTCTAACGATTGTAATAATTTAGTGGTCATTTATAAAATTTACTATATACTAATAAATGAAAATGTTGTATTTTTTAACGTACAAAGTTGATAAAAAAAAGCCAATCTCTGACTAATTTTTTTTAATTCCCATTTAGTTAAAAGGAAACAAAATATATTGTAAGTGATCGAAATGGCAGCTTTCCGATGAAAAAAGTGGTGCGTTGTCTGCAAATTGTTACAAAGTTTAGTTGTCTATATTTTTTTATTTATATATTAGGGTAAATTCGTGTCATCCGGCACAGTAAAATAAAAGAATATGATAATATGATAAAAAAAATTTAACATATAATAAATTTAAATCGAAAAAATCAGTTAGTCTATTTTAAACCCATTGTCTAGTATAACGTTGTGAACAACTGAAATGTAAGCTCAATATATTTTTATGCTAAAAAAACTAAAAGTATACCGGATTGGACCGATTGAGATGACCAATAATATAATAATGTACAAACACATAACATGCGTCTTAAAATGACAAATTGAGATGACTTATAATGTACGAACACATAATGTACGACATTAATTGTTACACAATAATTTTTTTTGATTTTTTTGTGCATAATTACATAGTCATGATGGGTCTTGTTTAATTGATCTTGATCATTAGATTTTAAATATTAAATTTTTTATTTTTTATTTTAAGTTATGACATTTTTAATGTAAACAAAATTATTAGTATGTGAGAGTTTGTTGTGTGTATATTATTGGTGTGAGTGTTTTAACTTTGATGTGACATCTTGATGTGTGTATTAAACTCATCCAATGGTGTTGAACTAATGCACACCATAACATGGATATTTTTAATCATTAGATTCTTATATTTTTTGAAAAAAAATTGGTCAAAAATGGTGTTTTATAATATAGATCACAAAAATACCACCGTAAGTTTATCCATCTAAAATTTATTACCGTTAAAATTAAATAAATAAAACCTTCCCAAAACACCTTTATCTTCTCCATTGAACCCTAATTCAACCCACATTTACGAGTTGCACCACAGTGACCTTGGCAAGGGCAATACCTAGTATGTATATAAAAATGCAATACATTATTCATTACAATAGTTAATTTTATAATCTTGTACCATGAACAATTTTATCAACAAAACTGTTATATATAATCATAATGATAATCTCCAATTAATTGTGTTTGCGAATACTTCGTTGAAGGATGCATGTATTTCTTGTTTTTCTCTTGTAGGGCCCGTATTTTAGTTTATTTTATAGTTTTTCTTGGATCTTTGCCTAGTTTGTTGTATCTCGAAGAAAGAACATAGCTTTGAATCATTTTTTTTATCTCGAAATTGTTTTATATAAGATTGGGAGCTCCTTTAAAAGAGTGAAAGAAACCACTTTAGACTAAGTTGATAAAATCTAGATCACTGATATATACGCATACATACATATTCTTATTAATTAACTATAATAAACATCAAAATTTCACAGCCTACTTACATGTTTTGATTGCATTATAACATAGAATTTGTTTCCACCAATACGTTTTCTTAAGTTTAATCTTAGATTCAAAACCATATCCGATATGGATTTTTTTATTCAGTAGGATATTATAAACCAAGCTTCTATGTCAAAATAGTTTTTGTTAACTTGTTTAGTGAATTATAGTTTAAATTTAATGGTAGTAGAGAAGATGAGGGTGTTTTTAGAAGATTATATATTCTCAAAACAATTTAAAAATAATTATAATAAAATCTAAATAATTAAAAAATATTAATTTTTGTATGTTTATGCCACCAATTGAATGAACTGAAAAAAAATTGTGAATTAACTTATAATTTGATCAAACGCAAATAATCTTACAAGTTAGGTGGATATAAATAAGATACCCAAAAACTTACGTAGCAATAACCTTTAATTATTAGGTCAAATAACCTTTATTATGTTAAATAAGGAATCATTTCATCCATTAAATAAAAAAAATCATAACTTTGTTCACCTTCAATCTCTGTTATAGATTTTATAAAAATATTAATAAGATATTTCTCCTTTTAAAACTCATTTGCATAGACATTTCTCTCTTTTTTTTTTGATTATATATATCACAGTTTTGTTCATTTCATTTATTCTTTATATGCGGCAGAGTTTTTACATGCCTGACTGATCTCGGTGTGCAATTGAGTTGGTTATAAATTGCCTTTTTTATGAGTGGTGGGCAATGATTTAGAATGTAACAATTAAGCTAATTCTACGGCAATAATTATGTCTATTTTGAATGATTACCACTCTTCAAATAAGGGATCGCCTAATTATACAATTACCCAACCCTTATATAATCTTAACATCACTTCTCCTCTTCATATATCATCTCGATCTCCTTGATTATTCTCGATTCTACTCTAACAAATCGAATAATAAATGGCTTTGGAAAAAGCATTCCTCCCTGTTTTAACTTTCACTCTTCTTTTATCATACTCCATTGAGGCATTACCAGCTCCCTCCCCTGAGGGAAATGGGGCTACACAAGCTCCATCCCCATCACTCGATGGGCCAGAATTCGAAAATCGTAGGCAAATGATTGCAGATAAAGCCGCTATTGCAGACAAAGTGAATAAGGCAATACCGACAGCCGAAGAAATTTTACAAAAAACTAAGAAACGCATGGACGAGACACCCGGTTCTTCTCCTGCTGAACAATGTCTCAAGAGTTGCATGGGGACTTATCAAACTATTATCGACACTATTAAAGAAAATCTTGATAATCCTTCATCGGACGCTACACTTAGGAACGATCTAAAATTTCTTGCTCTTCAGGATGAACTGGAGAAATGCTCACTATGCAATGCTGAAGTGGTAAAGGAAGATCCCGAGATCAAGAAATATAATGATTGGTTCGGCAAGGTCATGGACGAAATCCAAAAAGATTATAGCAAAATTGATAGCTAATTTATTTTAAACTTTGTTTCTTGGAGATTGAGTTCTGATTCACGATACCCTGATCCATATCATTTTTTTTCTTCTTTTTTGTTGTTTTCTATTTATTATGCCCTCTTTCTGATATCTAGCAATATCAGTGCATGATATAGAAAATAAGTGTAAAAAAAGGGCAATGTTTTATTAATTAATTTAATAAATATTCCATTTTTCACACATGTTTGGATACAAATGATTGAAGAGTAAATTTCCACCATGTCATGGAGAATCTATGAATAAGTTGACCCTTATGTATAATTTTCTTACTATCTATAACTGAAAATTCAATTTAATTTCATGAACGAGGTTCTTTACTCTTATTCAAGAATATTATTATACATGTTTATGTTGGGCAAATCATTCATTAACCCAAGCACATTTCTCGAAGGTAAGGAACATTATGCAAAATGGCCAAAAAATATTTGTCATACATAGCTAGGTCCTCATTTTGTCTTCATGTCTTGGAGAAAAAAAAGAGTATATATGACGTTCCAAATCCCTTTGGGGAGATTAATTAGCACAACCGGGTCCCGGCCGGTTTGTTACAAATTAATTTCTTTTACGGGTCACCGTAATTCATACCATTTAAATATTTAATTTAAGCAACCGTTTAAAGCTATATTTTCTTATATAAAAAAAAATCACTTGTAAATAAAACTAATTTTAATAGTACCATAAAATGCATTGACGCTAACGGGGACATTTTGTAAAAAAAATAAATAAATTTGGCGTGGCGGCACCTATGAAAATAATCACTTAAAACATTACATTTGGTCGTTTCTTTTTAAAAATAGAGAACGAACCTTTTTTTTCTTTTTCTTTTTTACATTAATAGAAGATCGAGGGAGATACGAACTCATCTCCTCCCTAGCTAATGATGGAGGAAGTTTCGCCCACTAGCTAGGCCACTATTAACTAATGGTAAGGGACGAAGTTATGAGTGGGATCTTAATTTCAAGCCCTTACTTATAACTAAATGAAATTGGTGATAAAAGTTGTATATATATATATGATAAAAAGAGAAAAATATATATATTTTCAAATCCTTACTTCATGTGTAATGTAACATAGTAATTTTATTTTTTTTTCAAATAGGAGAGATGGCTGAGTGGACTAAAGCGGCATATTACTGATCCATTGTACTACCGAGAATTTGAATACCTCTCTTGACCTTTGGGGTGTGTTTGTCGTGCGGGATTAAAAGTAGGATAGGATTAATTAATCATATCCGGTGTTTATTGTCGGAAATGATAGGATAAATAAATCATGTCATGTGTTTGGCGCGAGAGTGGATAGGATATTTTAATCATATCCCACGTTTGGTGCAACACGGGATTAGATTGCATTCGGGATTAATTATGATTTTATCCCTTTAGAACCGGATAAATATATATCACTCCTATAGGTGGTATTATTTTATCCCATGATTGCCGGATAACAAAATAAATATAAAAATTAATCTTTTTCTTTACACCTTTTAGATAATCAAATTTATTAATAAAAAATTTCAACTACCAAAAATCACAGTAACTCAACTAATAAAATTTAATTCTTTTATAATACTGCATATTTTTTTTTATTTTTTTATTAAATGAAGATATTTATAAGAAACTTTAATTTTAGAAAAAAGGGTAACATTAGGATTTGAAATTGTACTTAACGCCTAATTCGTAAATATTGTACGTGATATAGAACTTTTCTCCCGAAAGAGGTTTTCACGAAATTTATTTATAAATAGAAGAATCGTATTAGTTAAAAAAATTTGCACAACAATTAAAATTGCATATATTTTTAAAAGAAAAGCAAGTTATATTATATAATATCTGGACTTGTAATCTGGAACTCCATCAAATGCAATGTTTATTAAATATTTATCCGATTAATCCTTATCATGTCCGATCCCACTTAATCCTTATCCGATTGATTCATTTGCTATCCTATCTCACATAATTCCTATTCGACTAAGTTCGACTCTTATCCTATCCGGCATTTATCCTATCCTATCCTACCTCTTTATCCGGCGTGCCAAACGCACCCTTGGGGAAGGGAAAATATATATTGCTCATAAACAAACAAATTGGATTATCTTGCTGATATTTGATCCAATAAATGATCTAGCAGCGAATTTTTTTTCGCTCCCTCATGGTCATTAAAAATTTATTTTGTACAATGATATGAGAAATATCTATTTTTATTATTTTATAACATAATTGTATTAACGTATATCAAGCGGTAAGGGATCATTTCATCCATTAAATAAATACAATTAAAACTTTTTTCACCTTCGGTCTCTATAATAGATTTTATAAAAATATTAATAAGATATTTCTCCTTTTAAAACAAATCTACATTATATATATAGAGGCACATTCTCTTAAGTACCGTCTTTAATTAATTTAAGCACCGTTCATTTTAAGAGATAAATGGATGAAAATTTTTATAAAATTTGGCAAGGATGATCTTTATAATGAGTAGATTAACATCACGAAATTTTATCAAAAAATTCAAACATAAATTAGATTAATTAAAAACCTAAATTTTAACATCCATAAATGAGCATATGTATGTCAAATTCTTGGTCAACCTATTTCCCGATTAATTTTTTTATAAAATTTAGTGGAGACGGTTTACTCATTATAAAGATCATCTCTACAAACTTTAACAAAAAAAAAATATTCACCCATTTTCTCTCTCGAAATTGAAGGTCCTTAAATTATAAATTTTGTTGGTTATAAATTGCCGAATCTTTTTGCATAGAGTTTTTGCATGCTTGACTAATCTTTGTGAACAATTGAGTTGGTTATAAATTGCCTTTTCTGTATGAGTGGTTAGTAATGCTTTATAATGTAACAATCTAGCTAATTTTACGGCAATAATTATGTCTATTTTAAATGATTACAACTACCCAACCCTTGTATATAAAATCGCACAACACGTACCGCCAGTGGTGTAGCCAAGAATTCAAAATCGGGGGTGCGCAATTCAAGCCGATCGGTGATGAGTGGAAGTGACTGAGTGGTCACTGGACGGAGTCACTGGTTACAGTGTGGAGTGAAACGGTCAAACAGAGCGGAAAAAAAGAGAGAGAAAAAGGGGAGAACTGAGAAGAGAACGAAAAAATAAAGGGAGAGAGTGAGGTCTCCTCTTCATTTAAGTGAATTTCAATTCTCAAAATACCTTTCAACTTTTATTTCTTACAATTACATACCCTCAACTATAAATTTATGTATATAAATCTTTATTTTTATTTTATTTTATTTTATTTTTTTAAAAAAATCTCGAAATCGTCGAAGGTGCGAGCGCACCCCCTCGTCTCTATGTGGCTACGCCACTGCGTACCACCTTAATGTACATCACTTCTCTTAGTCACGTATCTTCATCTCCTTGATTAATTATCCTCAATTGTACTATTGACATATTGAAGATTGGCTTTGGAAAAAGCATTCCTCCTTCTTTTAACTTTCACTCTTCTTTTATCATACTCCATTGAGACATTACCAGCTCCTTCCCCTGAGGGAAATGGGGCTACACAAGCTCCATCCCCATCACTCGATGGGCCAAAATTTGAAAATCGTAAGAAAATAATTGCAGATAAAGCCACGATTGCAGATAAAGTGAATAAGGCAATACCAACAGCTGAAGAAATTTTGCAAAAAACTAAGAAACGCATGGATGAGACACCCGGTTCTTCTCCTGCTGAACAATGTCTCAAGAGTTGCATAGGGACTTATCAAACTATTATCGATACTATTAAAGAAAATGTTGATAATCCTTCATCGGACGCTACACTTAGAAACGATCTAAAAATTCTTGCTCTTCATGATGAACTGGAGAAATGCTCACTATGCAACGCTGAAGTGGTAAAGGAAGATCCCGAGATCAAGAAATATAATGAATGGTTCGGCAAGGTCTTGGACGAAATCCTGAAAGATTATAGCAAAATCGATTGTTAATTTATTTTTTATTTTAAACTTTGTTTCTTGGAGAGTGAGTTCTTATTCATGATCGAAGCCCTCCATATCATTTTTCTTTTTCTATTTTTTTTGTTTTTCTATTCCTTATACCCTCTTTCTGATATCTGGCGATATCATTGCATGATATAGAAAATAAGTGTAGATGTTTTATTAATTTAATAAATATTCCAGTTTTCACACATGTTTGGATACAAATGTGAATGCTTTAGACTTTGGGCATCCAAATGTTAAGTATTAATAGATTCAAAGAGTAAATTTCCATTATGTCATGGAGAATCTAATTAAATAAGTTAACACATATATACTGGTGTATAATTTTCTTACAACAAAAATTTACTTAAGAGACAATCGGACATAAGGGCTCATTCTAATAATAACATAATTGTAAAGGCCTATTATAAATTAGCATAGTAAATTAAGGACACAACAACAAAAAGACATTAATGCCCCTTCCTTATTTAACTAATAATATAATAACCCTAAATATAACATATCACGTCTCCAAACAAAAGTTAGCACAAATCTCGATTAAAACAATTTAAAATCTTCAACGGTCGATTATTAGCACCAATTCTCTAAAACATACTAACTATTTACATGGTGTTAAAACAGAATTAACACAATTTTGTCAAAAGTAACTAATCACATAATGCTAAAATAGTTTTTACACCAATTTTCCATCACTAAAATGATATTAAAAAGGTTTTAGTATCATAGGTAAACACATGTAACTAAACTGAAGGTGTTAAAACAAATTTAACACCCATCCAATCTTACACATTACGGTACTAAAACAGATTTAGCACCAATTCTCTAAAACATAGTAATTATTTACAGAGTGCTAAAATAGATTTAGCACCAATAGAAAACAAAGAACAACGAAATTCAAAAGTGTTAAAACAGATTTATTACCATTTTTATCCAAAGTGACTAATCACATGGTGCTAAATATTTTAACACCAATTGTCCAACACTAGAATGATATTAAAAAGGTTTTAGCACCACATGTGAACACATAACTAAATTGAATGTGCTAAAACAGATTTAACACATATCCAATATACATCAATGTGCTAAAACATATTTAACACTAATACTCTAGAACATATGAACTATTTACATAGTGCTAAAACATATTTAACATAAATTCTCTAGAATGTAGTAATTATTTACATGGTGTTGAAACATATTTAGAACTAATTAGAAAACAAAGAAAATGAAATTCAAAAGTTGCAAAAACAGATTTAGCACAATTTTTGTCCACAGTAACTAATCACATGGTGCTAAAACAGTTTTAGCACCAATTGCCTAACACTAAAATGGTGCTAAAAATGTTTTAGCGCCACAAATGAACACATATAAGTAAACTAAAGGTGTTAAAACATATTCAGCACCCATCCAATACTATGCATCAAGGTGCTAAAATATATTTAGTACCAATTCTCTAGAACATAGTAACTATTTACATGGTACTAAAATAGATTTAACACCAAAACAAAGAATAATGAAATTCAAATGTGCTAAAACAGATTTATCATCATTTTTGTCTAAAGCAACGCACATGATACTTTTAGGTTTTAGCATCACAGATGAACACATATAACTAAACTGAAGTTGCTAAAACATATTTAGCACCTATACAATTATTTACATCAAGGTGCTAAAACAGATTTAACGCGTACAAATTCTTTAAAACATAGTAACTATTTACATGGTACTAATACATATTTAGCCCCAATAAAAAAACAAAAAATAACGAAATTCAAAGGTGCTAAAATAGATTTAGTACAATTTTTGTCCAAAATAATTAATCACGTAGTGCTAAAACAGTTTTAGCACCAATTGTCCAACACTAAAATGGTGCTAAAAAGGTTTTAGCACCACATGTGAACACAAATAACTAAATTGAAGGTGTTAATACAGTTTTAGCACTATATGTCTATTAACAAATTAAGGACACTGTTCAAACACATTCAACGCAATAAAAACAGAGCATATTTTACTCCTTACCAATATATATACCATAGTTTAAATACAATGCATAATTATTTTGTACATAAATATAAAATGATTATATTTATCCATAATCAACATTTTTTTCCCATTCTCCAGTCTTCACACTAACTATATATATATACTCTTATTTCAAAATACACTAACTATAATTCTACTTAAGATCCCAAATCTCAAAATTATTAATGCAAAATATATAGAATATTAAAAACTTTTGTAAATTCTAATCTCATTGTAGCGGAAAAACAATCTTGCTAATAAGCTTGATATTTAAATTAATCATTAATAATTTAAAGACGAAATACATTAGCAACAGAGCAATTTAAATGATTTCAAAGGACAAAAAAAATAGAGCAATTTAAACATATATATATATATATATATATATATATATATATGCGATGCGATTATAAACATGCATATATGTCTCTGTGTGTATATATATGTAATGGCTTAAAGTTGACGATTATGCGATGGAATAAATGTGAAAATAGTTGGTGTACGTAGAGATTAATTGATTATGTAAAGAATTATAGAAAGAGAAAATTTTGATCGTGTAATTGTGTAGAAGAGAGTACTGTTCATAAAAAGGTTTAATAGATATTTATATTATGAGTATATTTCTCCATCTACTTTTATAGTTTTTCTTAAAATAAATTAATATTATGAAAAGTGTCCTTAATATAAAATCAAATTATGAAATTAGTACTACTTTTTTTTTATTAAATATGAGTCCGTCCTTAATATTATAAAACATTACGGAGCGAGACCCTAAAACCCATTATCTCTTTACTTAATATGTATATCCTTTTTCTTGTTATCCATAGCCGGAGAGAGAATTCATTTTCTTCAGCTCCGTTTGATAATAACATGAAAAATGAAAATAAAAATACTTGATTTGCTAAGAAGTTGAAAAATAAGTTGAGGCATGTGATAAGATGTTATCTATTTCATGCTCATTTTATGAGAGTAGATATCTTCCATCCTTCATCTTTTAAGGCAAAAATTTTTTCTTTCTCAACCATCAAAGAAAATTTATCCATGAAAAAAATCACAAAGTAAAAAGATTAAGACATGCATGTCTCAACTTATTTTCCAACTTCTCATAAAAATTAACTATTTTTATTTTCCTTTTTCAAGTTGTTATCAAATGGACCCTTCATGATAGAATGAGGTTATTACACATGTTTGTATCGCGCAAGTCATTTATTAAACCAAGCACATTTCTTGAATGTACGCAACCATATATCTGCATAGTGCCCAGAATATTAATTTTTCATAGCTAATAAGTCCTCCTTTTTGTCTTGGAGGCAAAAGAACGTATACATGACGTTCCAAATCCCTTTTTGGAGATTAACACAACCGGTCCCGATTTATTACAAATTTTTTTTATGGAGTGGTCACGGTAATTCATGCCATTTAAATATTTAATTTAAGCAACCATTTAAAACTATATCTCCTTTTTATACACTTGTAAAAATATAAATAAGTTTAATAGTACCATTAAAATGCATGGGCACTAATGGGGACATTTTGTAAAAACAACGGCATGGTGGTACCTATACAAACAATTGCTTAATCAGAACATTTCATACGACTGTTGCTAAAAATTTCTTTTCAAATATAGAGAAGGAACATTTTTTTTTTGATAGGTTAGGGAGATTCAGACTCATCACCTCTCTAATACCTGAGGAAGTTGTGTCCACTAGACTATAATTAACATTAACAAAATCCTTATATTCATTTTCAATAAAAAGTTTCAATATATATATAATTATCCTTTACTAAGACTACCTTTGAATATACATACATTCACTTAAATGGTTTACAATTTTACATATTTTAGAAGAGTTATAATATTCTAAATTTCTCGATAAACTAGTCCAAATGCTGAACCGAGGACAACAGAGCCTCTAAGGAATCCACCATATTGCCTACCCACCGAAATATCTTTCATGACATCTGGATAGAAAATAATAAGACTTTAATTCAATTACAAAATCACTGGCTAATGCTTTCTAATAAAATCTAAAATTTATTTTGTAAGAAAATAATTTAATAAAATCTAAAATAGAGGCTGAGGGCACAAAGACCCAATTACAAGGAAGCAAACTTCTAAAAGCGGCTCTAAAAATCTAACGAGGAATACTATTTAACGATTTTGGAATAAAAAGAAAAACAAACCCATAATTTAGTGCGAAGCTCCAAAAATCACTAATGATGGCCTCAATCTCCCATGGAGGATCTAAATCCGACCAAGTCAGGGAAATAATCAACTTTGAATCGCTGCAAATAACCAAATCTAAAAGATTTCTGCTTAATCGCCCTGTTTAAACAAGCCTCTCTAACGGCCCAAATCTCGGCCACCAAAGAAGAAGCAGCAAAAACTTCTTTGCTACCCCGTCACGGATTCAAATTATCAAATGTCTTGGTTTGCTACTTTAGCCTCAACCTAGTTATTTATCTGATTTGTTTGGGGCACATGGTACTAGTCTCAACACGCGTTTCTATAATATTTTGATACGAACCTATTGCAAAGATAAAGATGCAATATAAAAATGAATTACAAAAAAACCACTTTGACGAGAAACAGGAACTTCCAATGTTGGTTTATTCAAGGTTGTCGCGGTTGCACCAAGAGATATTTAGCAGCAGCCATATGGAATGGGAATGTTTCAAGCAATTATTTTTATAGATGCCACGGCATTATTTTTATAAAATGTCCCCATTGTCGAAATGCATTTTAATGATACTTCTAAAAATATTTTCATTTACAAGGGGAAACCTTTTATAAAAAGGAACATGTTTTAAATGGTTTGAATAACGTACCGAGACCAAGAGCCATTCTCAATGACGAAAATTGCAACAAACTGGGTCTAAGATGAATGTGTTATATCTCCGCAAAGGGATTTGGAACTTCAAGAACAGATGCTTCCATTCAAGAAATATAATGTGCTTGTTTAATAATTGATTCCGTGGGTATAAACTTTTGTAATATTCTTGAATAACAGTCTAGAATCTCATTTGTGAAATTAAAATTAAATTTCTCTCCAATTACAAATTACAAGAAAACTGACATACTTAGAAAGAAAACCTATATGGTAGGATACATGAGAATATATTTGCTAACTTAATTATTTATAGCATAATCGAACTTTACTATTTTAATCTAGTAATACTTAACATTTATATCCCCAGGTCCAAAGCGTTCCAATTTGTATTCAAAACATGTAAAGAAAGTTGTGTTATTTAAGAAATTCAAAAATATCACAGATTTTTGTACACTTATTTTCTATATATCACTATATATCAAGAGAGTGTGAGGATTAGGAAGACAAAAAAGGATAAACAAATGATACTGATGGTATGGTGTGTGAATGAGAACTCAGTCTAGCTCCATACAAAAATAATAATTTTAGCTATCGTATTTGCCTAATTCATTTAGGATTTCTACGGTGACCCCATTGAACCATTCGTTATAATTCTTGATCTCCGGATCTTCCTTGGACACTTCAGCATTGCACAGTTCGCATTTCTCCAATTCTGCTTTAAGACCGGTCATTTTCAGATCGAAGTCATATGCAGTTTTGAGCGAAAGAGTCTCAGCGGTTGCTTTCATATCAACGATAATATTTTCGTAAGTCCCCATGCAACTCTTAAGGCATTGTTCAGCAGGAGAAGAGCCAGGTGTCTCGTCCAGGCGCTTCTTAATTTTTTGTAAAAAATCTTCAGCTTTCGGTATTGCCTCCTTCACTTTCTCGGCAATAAAATTCTTACGATTTTCGTCGACTGCTGGGGATGGAGCTAGTACTGTAGCCTCAGAATTTCCATCAGGGGATGGAGCAGGTGCTGCCTCAATAGAGTATGATAAAAGTAGAGAGAAAGTTAAAATGAGGAGCAACGCTTTATTTTTCAGAGCCATTCTTCGATATATATATTATTGGCGTTCAATTAATAAAGAATTAATAATCGAGGGAGATAGTGGCCGGGGCTAGAGTGAGCAATCATAATGTGGTTATATAGAATTATTATCTAAGGGATGGGCAATCCCCCATTTGACGAGTGGTAAACCTTTAAAATAGACATAATTCTTGCCGTAGAATTCTGTGTTTAAATTTTAAAGGAGTACAGACCACTTATTTTTTTTTTTTTTAATTCAATGGATCGAAAACCCCTAAATTTTATTAAAATTCTACAAAGAAACAAGCCTAGTTATAGGAGGCATGAAGTTGCAGACATGAGAAAACTCACATAAAAGTGCAATTAAGTCTCATTAACGATTAAAGATATTATGCTACTAAGAATAAAAAAATGCAATGTATATTCAACTTACTATCGGACAAGGATTAGCCAAGCATGTAAAAACTCTGCCCATCTTGGCAAGGACTTGTGAAATGAATTATTAAATGCAATGTATATTCAACTACAATTTATTTTGTTCTGTTTTTAGGCTCCGTTTGATTGTAAAGATGGAAAAGGAAAATAAATTTAGTTAATTTGTGTGAAAAGATAGAAATTAATGTGAGAGATGTTACTCATGTTATGAGTACATATCTCCCATCCTTCAATATTTTTTGTGGAAAATTTTTACTCACCATCAAGTAAAGAAAAAATTTTCATGGAAAAACTTAAAATTTAAGAGGATATCACTTTTATCACTAAACTTATTTTCCATCTTTTCATCAAAAATAACTCAATTTATTTTCCTTTTTCACCTTGCAATCAAACGGAGCCTTAATGTATTTTTTTTTCATAATAGAGTTGTTTATTTTGTTGTTTTTTATAACTTGTCCGTGACTACTTTCACTCATCATGTATATTATTAATTAATGTAATAGTATATATATAAAATGAGAGGAGTGAACTACCACGTTCATTTACATTAATTGCATTAATTTTAACAATACTTTAACTCTCTCTCTCAATTAATATTGTCCAATTAATTGTCCTTTTCTCTTTTCACTTCTCTATCTCAACTTTTTCCCTCCTTAATATCATATCATATCATAATATGTATACATACTCATTCATTCATTTACATTTGCATAACCCTTTAGATCACTTGATTCATTTAACACAATAAATCAATCTTGCACCTATAAATTCACGAGTATGTGGCAGAAAGATTTCTTACTTTATTCCAATTTCAAGATTCAAAGGAAGATTATTTTTATCATTTATATATTAATTACTAATTAACTAAATATTAGTTGATTGAGTCTTAAATGTTTTTTGTTCTTAACGCTAGTTGTCCTCAAACTTTGTGTTACATTTTTTGTTCTTAAAGCTCTTCTCCAATTTTGTGTTAATCACATATGTAAGTGCTGCCCCTATCATGAACTTTTTTTTTCTTTTGTATTTTTAATTATTAGATGTATAGTACACGAGCAAGTGTGAATTACAGTAAGGAAATACTCCCTATCTTAAATAATCATTTCACTATTTCTTTGTGATTTCTTAAATTAATAGTACAGTTAATATTTTCTTTTTCTTTTTATAAAATCAATTTTAAAATTTCACAATAGAAATAAATTATATTTATTATTGATTATGTTGAATTAGATTTCTCTTAAAAATACTAAAGTCAAAGTATTAATTTGAGACGCATAAAATTTTTCAAATTTAGTAAGCACTACACAAAATAGTTGATGTGCAAAGTGACATATTAATAGAATTTTTGTTAAATAAGATTATATAAAAAATTATGTGTTAAAGCGCCCATGCATCGCGCGGGTATTAAACTAGTTAATATTATAAAATGGGAGCTGTGAGAATCTTGTCATTATTTATGCCTAATTGTCCATTGAATTCCTTTCTTATGCAACCTCTCTCTACACCTCTCTCTCTCTCTCTCTCTCTCTCTCTCTCTCTCTCTCTCTCTCTCTCTCTCTCTCTCTCTCTTTGTTGCTAATGTTCCTCCATGTACCTTATATTAATTAGAACTTTCAGTTTTTTAACTCTCCATGTAATTCTCTTTCCTCTCACTCATTAGTACTCATTTTCTTGCCTAAAATTCTTGCACTGCTCCAAGTATATTTCTTCAGCTTCCTTAAAATTATGGACTTCTTCTAATTTCATAAATTTGTTCTTGCACTGTTTCAATTAAGTATATTTCTTCGACTTCCTTAAGATTATGGACTTCTTCTGATTTCATAAATTTGTTCTTGCACTGTTTCAATTAAGTATATTTCTTTGACTTCCTTAAGATTATGGACTTCTTCTAATTTCATAAATTTAGCGCTTCTCATTCTTTGTCCATATCATATATATAAAGTATGGACTTCCAATTCGTATATGTATATGGCATTTGGCTGCTAGAAAAAGGCCATTAGATAAAGGTAAGTATTTTTATATTACATATACATATTAGAAAACTTGAGACAACTCTTTAAAAAAAGATAAGGATTTGATGGTGATCTTTGTTTTAAAAAGATAAAGGTAATCATTGACGATATTTTTTTTTCTAGTTTTGTTATATATTCACACAATTAATTAACAAAGGATTTGATCAATTATCATTGTTTTAAAAAGAATCTAACATCCAAAACAAAATAATAGTATTATCCCTATGATTTTCTTATTTTTTTTTGCTTCATATTATATTATATTGCTTTCATGTTAATTATTTCTTCTCCAAATTTGTTTAAAGTTGTACTTTCTTTGCATACATTGCATGTGTTTAACGGACCAGTTTTAAATATTATTAATTTAAGTATTCGTTTTCTATAGGTTGATGTTGTGAAGCAGGAAAACCTGAGCCTCAAAATAAGCCTACTAACTTAAAGTGAGCTCGAAGAACTATGTGACTAGATTGGAATTATTAGAGTAATTTTGAATCCCTAACTCACAACCATTATGTATATTTTAACAGTCACAGTGCAATATTCACCTATGTGATCAACTAGCACTCATCACTTTAGGGGTACTAAAATACATGGAAACTCTTATGAGTCAGCTAGTTTGAATAAAAAAAAAAGCTTATTTTTGTTTTTAATTTTTTGATTTAATCATATTATAAATGCCCGTGCATCACTTGTGTTATATTTAGTCTAATTCTATAAGGGTATGTCTGGATATGTAATTTTGAGTTTTGAAATTAGAATTAGTACACAAACCGGAAATGAGGTAAAAAGTCTTGCATGACAATGTTTTTCGCAAAAAAACCAACGAATAATATTTTTTAGAAATAAGGGCTTCGATACCATTATCATTATGAAATAAGGGCTTGTTTATCAATTGTGTTTTAAAATAAGGATTTTGACCGAGTGCAAACTTAACTTTGCACCAAATTGTGTTTTGTGCAAACCTAACTTTGCAATCAAAAAAATTTAATGTAAATGCATGTGTTTTGCATGATTTATTTATATTTTTTTAACAAGTATATTATTATGTTTAATTCATAAAACTTTAAAATAGTGTCAAATAAATACAAATACATAGTAATATTTTAAAAAATAAGGAGTGCAAAGTTAATTTTGCGTAACTCCAAAAAATTTATCATGTGCATTTTATTAATAAGTATGTTTTGAATATGTAATTTGTTAAAATTATTCTAAAGCAATGTCAATTAAACACTTATTTATAATAATTTGTTAGAAAAACATATAGTGCAAACTTAATTTCGCATGATTTCATAAAAAAAATTGTTGACTTGAAAGTCATTAATCTTGTTTTGATAATAACAATAAACTTAATCTTGTGTAATTTAACTTAGTTGATGTTTTAAGTTATAGCCACAATTAGATTGATCATACGTGGACTTAACCGAAAAGCCGGAATCAAGATCATTCAACTACAAAGCATTGCAATCAAAGTCTTTCACCTCACACATCTCTTGTCAATACTTCCTCAATGAGATTTCTAAAGTACAATGAGCCAAGGAAGAAAAGAAATGAAGATTCAAACAAAGCCCTCGAAGACTTATTACTGCATATATAAGTGAGCGCTTTAGTTTTCTTGTGAAGATTCTCTTTTGATCATCATAAATAGCTCATACAATGTTTCTATATTAGAAGATTGATCAAATCAAAAGTTGAATCAAGTTTACTTCTAAAAACTTATTTTTGAGAAAAACCGTTTTGGAACAAATTCATTTTAAATATTAAACGAACTCATTTCAGAACTCTTTACATTATAGAAATCTTAGAAACTCATTTTTAAACATTCCCTAGCTTCAAAATTGATTTTTGAGCTAATTTGCAAAGTTGAAAAAATGGGACTTTTTGGTCAATCTGGCAGCAGACCAGAGGGGACCATCAGTCGACTGATGGGCTTTGCTCAGTTGACTGATGGCCACTCAGTCGACTGATGAGCCTTGCTCAGTCGACTGATGGCCCAGAAACTAGCCGTTGGATTTTAGATTTTTTACCACTTTTGGTACCAAACTTCTACCAACTCCCTCCAAACGGCCATATGGTTTCTTAGACTATATATACACCTTCTAAGACTTATTTAAATACTCTTGAATCATTCCTACACTATTCTATTCATCTACATTCAATATTCAAAGATTCAAGAACATTTTCTTTTGATCAATCATCTTTATTTTGAGCTATACTTTATTGATCAAATTTGATATCTCTTAGTGTGAGCCTAAGTTGTAATCTTCATACACTATAGAGCTATTGTACATTGGTGTTAGTCACCAAATCATTTCTTTCAAATATTAAGAGATGTTTATCTCTTAAGATAGCAAGAGAGAATTCTTGTGTGAGTATTGAGAGAGAGATTCAATACTTGTAAGAGTGTGTGAGAAGAATACACTTGTAGATGTTTGATCTTCACCCGGAAGGAGATTGGAAATAGTAGAATTTCTCGGGGTACTAACCGAGCATAGAGTAGGGGCTAACAAGCCGAACCGTGTGGACAAAAAGTCTTCGACTTTGATCGGTTTAATCTTTCGATCTCTTGAACTCTTATATTGTGTTATTTGCACCTTGTGATTGGATTTATCTTTATTTCTTGTTGCTTGATTGATATAGAGATCGAATAATTTTAAATTGATTTTAAAAATCCCACTAAGTTTTAAAAACCCTATTCACCCCCCCTCTAGGGTATTTTCCAACCTACAAAAATAAATTAAAATCTACTACAAAGTTAACTTTGCACTCTTTTTAGAGTTTGATCAAATATAGACCCTTATTTTTCAATATCCCGGTACACAAATTACATTACACAATTTCAATGTCAACAAATCATAATTAGTCTCACAAAATTGTAAAAATCCCATTGATTTTGAATAAGAAACACTACAATTTTTTACTTATTTATGTTGGCTTTTTTGTTTATATTGAAGGCCTCTAAGTAGTTTATCTCATTTTCTGGGTTTGGTAAATTAATTTGCTCTGCCTATTAAATTTAACCACGAGCTAAGAAAAATATGCCAAAAATAAAATAAAATAATGACTTGATTTTTTTAAATAATAATTTTTATTTTATTGTAAAACATAAAAAGATAAAACGTAAAATTAACGAAGGCAAACACCCAACAAATTAATCTTGATTCGAAAAAAATTAGCAAAGGTAAATTAATAAAAACAATTCTATTTACAAGCATGGGCTAACCTCATCCAATTCAATCAATGGTCCCTCATATGGATTTGAATCTTGAAAATATTCTCAAATTTTCAATGGATTTTTAAATTTTATATATTCGTTTATTTGAAGCTCTTTTATGAAGATTTATTTTTGCCACAACTCATAAAAAGCAGTCATTCGTACAGTGTTGGATGCTTAATTATAAAAATTCCTTGTCATATGTTAAGGTTACCAACTTATTTAATTTTCACGAAGAGCGAAACATTGTAAGAAGAATTGATCAGTCCAAAAATTAGGTCCAAATGACTAAAACGTCAAAAATACAGTCTTTTTTTATGTAATCCAAGAACCATTACTCTCTCTCTCTCTCTCTATATATATATATATATTTATATTTTGTACAACATACATTGCATTTTTTTTTATTTAGTCGAGCTCCGAATTCTTTTTATTATAATTTTGGAATTTAAGTAAATCATACTGCGCATTGTGTGATCTTATATAAAGTGAAACTTTATGGAAACTCAATTCAGTTCCTTGTTGATTATTTTTTTGATAACAATTGCAATGGAAAATGCTGTAATTATATTAAAGAGTTAATTGCATTTCTCACCCATAAAGTTTCACGTTTGTCTGACTTTGGTCCACAAAGTACCAAAAGGTGCTCATAAAACCCAGAAGTTTCACCCGTGCCCACTTTGGTCCAAAACTAGACAGGCCGTCAAATAAATGGACTGAATGGAAAAAATGGAAAACAACATTCCCTTTTCCCACCAAAACTAATGAGGGTTATAGCTAGATTTATATATCCAATTAAAACATTAGTGAGCGAAAAAGAAAAAGGTAGCAGAGTAACTCGAGAGAACAAAGAGGGAAGGTTGTTTTCCATTATTGCCCTTCATTTACATCACATGTTAGGCACATGTGAGATACCGTACATTTATTTGACAGCCCGTCCAATTTTGGACCACAAAGGGACGCAGGTGGAAACTTCTGGATTTTATGTGTGTCTTTTGGTACTTTAATTATGGACTAAAGTGGGACAAATTTGAAACTTTATAGGTGAGAACTATAATTAACTCTATATTAAGGCTCCGTTTAATTGCAAGGTGGAAAAGGAAAATAAATTGAGCTAGTTTTGGTGAAAAGATGGAAAATAAGTTGAGTGATGGAGGTGATATCCTCTTGATTTTTAAGTTTTTCCATAAAGAAATTTTCTTTACTTGGTGGTGAGTAAAAATTTTTCACCAAAAACATTGAAGAATAGATGATATATACTCATAAAATGAGTAACATTTCTCACCTTATTTTTTGTCTTTTCACACAAACTAACTAAATTTATTTTCTTTTTCCATCTTTACAATCAAACGGAGCCTAAATATGGGCGAAAGCATTATAATTTTCTATGGATAATGTTATAAAAACAACAAAATAAACCAAACTATTACTAAATTTTTTTCATTTAACAGAAATAAAGTAAATTGTAAATGACATGCATCTTTCCGATTAAAAGATGTGCCTAGACTAAATTGTTGTATATTTTAGATTTGTTATTTAAATATGTTAACCCATTTTTTTTACCAGCTAATTAATATATATAGTTCGGCAAAAATAACTATTTTAGTAGTTTATTTCATTAGTCCTTGTCAATATGGACAGAGTTTTTACATGCTTGAATAATCTTGGTCCGCGTTGAGCTAATTATGCATTGCACTTTTTATCATTAGCTCAATCCTATAGCATAATATATATCTTTGGTCACTCCACGTACGTTCGATAAATTTTTTACATTTAATGTTAATGAAACTTGCATTTTTATATGAGCGGTCTGTAACTTCATGCTCCCTCTAGAATTGCTCGTTTTGTTCAAATTTAATATAATTTATCGGATTAAAAAAATAAAAAATAAAAAAATGAGTGGTCGATCGATCTGTAATAGTACTCTACAATGTAACCACATAATTCTCCACGGCAAGAATTACGTCTGTTTTAAAGGGTTAACACTCTTTAAATAGCTAGGGGATTGGTTATAAAATTACCCATCCCTTACATAATTCCATAATATAACCAGTTAACCACCTTAAGACCACTCACACTATCTCCCTCGATTATTCTTTATTGAACGCCAACACATCGAAGAATGGCTCTTACAAATAAAACATTGCTCCTCATTTTAACTTTCTCTCTTCTTTTATCTTACTCTATTGAGGCAGCACCTGCTCCATCCCCTGGTGGAAATTCTGAGGCTACACTAGCTCCATCCCCAGCAGTCGACGAAAATCGTAAGAATTTTATTGCCGAGAAAGTGAAGGAGGCAATACCGAAAGCTGAAGATTTTTTACAAAAAATTAAGAAGCGCCTGGACGAGACACCTGGCTCTTCTCCCGCTGAACAATGCCTCAAGAGTTGCATGGGGACTTATGAAAATATTATCATTGATATGAAAGCAACCGTTGAGACTCTTTCGCTCAAAACTGCATACGACTTCGATCTGAAATTGACTGGTCTTAAAGCAGAATTGGATAAATGCGAACTATGCAATGCTGAAGTGTCCAAGGAAGATCCGGAGATCAAGAATTATAACGAATGGTTCAATGGGGTCACCGTAGAAATCCTAAATGAATTAGGCAAATACAATAGCTAAAATTATTATTTTTTTATGGAGACTGAGTTCTCATTTAATTTACACACTATACCATCAGTATCATATGTTTATCCTTTTTTGTCTTCCTAATCATCACGCTCTCTTGATATATAATGGTATATAGAAAATAAGTGTACAAAAAATCTGTGATATTTTTGAATTTCTTAAATAACACAACTTTCTTTACATGTTTTGAAAACAAATTGGAACGCTTTGGACTTGGGAATATAAATGTTAAGTATTAATTATATACCAGATTAAAATAGTAAAGTTCAATTATGTAATGGATAATCTATAAATAATTAAATTATTAAATATATACTCGATCATGCATGTATATTAATTAACTATCCTACTATATAGGTTTTCTTTTTAAGCTAGTATATATTGTAATCTGTGATTGAAGAGAAATATAATTTTAATTTCACAAATGAGATTCTTGACTGTTATTCAAGAATATTACAAAAGTTTATACCCGCGAAATCAATCATTAAACAAGCACATTTCTTGAATGCAAGCATATTTTCTTGAATGAAGCCCCAAATCCCTTTTAATTTGGAGATTAACACATGCATAGACCGGTTTGTTACAAGTTTCGTCATTGACATTGGCTTGGTCTTGGTATTCAAACCGTTTAAACTAAGCAACCATCTAAACCATTTCCTTTAATTGTAAGAGATTACATAGGTGTCTTTGGAGTAGCTCCGTCACTTACGTATGAGATACAAAACTATAACTAAATTAAGTGCAGATTGTACGTATTGCTAAAGTGGGTCATTATGTTTGTTTGCAGTCGGGAAGTAATTTGTTTTGTCGACCCACCTACCACTGTTTTGGAGTAGTTCCACATGCCGCAAACGAAGAAGACATTTGAATAGGCCAAGGGATGTGGTGTGAAGGATGGCATTACATTTTTACAAAATAATTTTTATATTTATTTAACTTGCAAGACTCTATCACATGTGATTTTGTGCCTGGATTTTTTGATAAAATGTGTTATTAGATAACACTGCGCCCGTTGGCTTGTTCTTAATTATGTTGCATGTGTGCAATTGTGCAAACAAAGTTCCACATTATTTAGAAGTAAGGAGCATCATGAGTTTATAAATATGGACAATATTTTCTATTGGTGAAGGGTGTTTATGGGTAGTGTCCAAAAGCAAATACATGCGGGTCTAGCCTCCGAATATGGATAACACCCTATCAATGTGAAGATAGGTGGTGATCGAACAATGATAGACAATATCATACTAACGTAGAGACAGGTGGAGTTCATAGGGCCAAAAAATGGTACCCAACGGGTGCGTCATGTAAGACGTGTGCCCTAACTACGGGAGAGAATCCTTAGCTGATGGATGTTTGAGGGAACCCCAAAATGGATGGAATAATATGTACGGTCCTTTTGATTAAGGGGAGGGTGGTTGTGTACAAACAAAGTCCCAATAGTGGTGGAGAATTTTGAGTCAATGGATGGATTATATATGTTTGAGAAGAAGCAGCTTGAGTCATGAGGAACAATATGTATGGTCCTTAAACTTTGTTTTGGCTAGAAGTGGATATATATGAATGAGTTCATAAGAGCTCAACACCTAATATTTTTACTATATATATGTTGTGTACAAACAAAGTCCATTTGCATGAGACTTTTTTTGTTGAATCCAAAAATAAATCTATACGGGCCTAAGTCAAAAATAGATATATAAAAATAGGTACGTGATGTCCTTAGAGCTCAAAACCTAATACATTTTGAGAATGTACCTATGGAATTTTTTTATTGAGAATGTATATATATAGGGATTTTGTTATTATTTGTAAACTAGTAGTTATTGAACCACCAGCAAGGATGGTTCTGGGGGGATGGGTGTAGTCTCTCCCCCAAAAAATTTATATTTTTTAATAGTTTACTAGTATTTAATTATGGATATTTCAAAACTATAACGATTCTTTTCCCACAATTTTTCTTCTTTCAATAAGAACTATCACCTCCTGAAAAATAATTAATTTACCTATGGTTCAATATATAATATATATAAATATCGAGCAAGTGCGCTATTTTAGTTGGCAAGGTACCCATTCTCTCGGGAATGGTCCTGTGTTTGTGTCTTATTTCGGAGTAAGGAATTTTTGTTATTATTGTAGTAAAGATAAGAGACTTAGGCCTTCTATTTCTTAACAACAAATAAATAAATGTCAATTACAATAAGAAAATAGTCATTTAATGACAATAGGGAGAAAAATTGATATGTACCACTGTAAGTCACATTTAATAACGAAATCTAGAAACAAACAAATGCATTAATATAATTATGTTATAAAATAATATAAATAAAATTATCTCACCGTAAAATGTATCATTGTACAAATACATCTTTAAAGATGAAGGAACAAAAAAATTTGCCACTAAGGCTCCGTTTGATTGCAAGATGGAAAAGAAAAATAAATTGAGTTAATTTCAGTGAAAAGATGGAAAATAAATTGAGTGATAAAGGTGATATCCTCTTAATTTTTAAGTTTTTCCATAAAGAAATTTTCTTTGCTTGATGGTGAGTAAAAATTTTCCACCAAAAATGTTGAAGGATGAAAGATATGTACTCATAAAATGAGTAACATCTCTCACCTTATTTTCTATCTTTTCGCACAAACTAGCTAAATTTATTTTCTTTTTCCATCTTTGCAATCAAACGGATCGGAGCCTAAATTATTTATTGGAAACAAAATATATATCATCACAAAAGTCCAATATTTTGTTTGTTTGTAGTACAAGTAATATACCCCCCCCCCCCCTTCTCCATAAATCAATTCCTTACTCCATCCCTAACCAATTAACTGTAGCATGGTGGGCAGAACTTTCTCCACCAGTAGGAAGGTGACGAGTTTGTATCTCCCTCCCCTATAAATGTACTAAAAAAAAAACATGTTCGTTCCCTATTTTTGAAAGAAATGTTTAGCGACAACCATATGGAATGTTTTAAGCGATTATTTACAAAGGTGCCACCATGCCATTGTTTTTACAAAATGTCCCCGTTAGTGTGAATGCATTTTATGGTACTACTAAAATTAGTTTTGTTTTCAAGTTAATTTTTTTTTTATAAAAAGGAAATATATTTTTAAATGGTTGCTTAAATTAATTAAATGGTATGAATTACCGTGACCCAGTTGTCCATAAAAAAAATTGTAACAAACCGGGACCTGGTTGTGTTAATATCTGCGCGAAGAGGGATTAATTTGGAACGTCATGTATATACTTTCTTTTATCTCAAAGACCTGAAGAACAATATTTTGGCCAATTTGTATATGGTTCCGTACATCCAAGAAATGTGCTTGGTTTAATATAAACGTACATGTGTTATATTATTGAATAAGAGTTAAGAACCTCATTCATAAAATTAAAATGAATTTTCTCTCCAGTTATGGATATATAAAAAGAAAAAGGATATATACTTGTAAAGTAAAATTATACATGAGTATTTATGTGTTAACTTATTTATAGATTCTGCATGACATAATGGAAACTTTACTCTTTCAATCTATTAATACTTAAAACATTTGTATCCCCAAAGCCAAAGCATTCCCATTTGTATCCAAACATGTGTGAAAACTGGAATATATATTTATTAAATTAATAAAACATCGCAGTTTTTTTACACTTATTTTCTGTATCATGCATTGATATCGCTAGATATCAGAAAGAGGACATAATAAATAGAAAACAACAAAAAAGAAGAAAAAAAAATGATATGGATCAGGGTATTGTGAATAAGAACTCAATCTCCAAGAAACAAAGTTTAAAATAAATTAGCTATCGATTTTGCTATAATCTTTTTGGATTTCTTCCATGACCTTGCCGAACCAATCATTATATTTCTTGATCTCGGGATCTTCCTTTACCACTTCAGCATTGCATAGTGAGCATTTCTCCAGTTCATCCTGAAGAGCAAGAATTTTTAGATCGTTCCTAAGTGTAGCGTCCGATGAAGGATTATCAAGATTTTCTTTAATAGTGTCGATAATAGTTTGACAAGTCCCCATGCAACTCTTGAGACATTGTTCAGCAGGAGAAGAACCGGGTGTCTCGTCCATGCGTTTCTTAGTTTTTTGTAAAATTTCTTCGGCTGTCGGTATTGCCTTATTCACTTTATCTACAATAGCAGCTTTATTTGCAATCATTTGCCTACGATTTTCGAATTCTGGCCCATCGAGTGATGGGGATGGAGCTTGTGTAGCCCCATTTCCCTCAGGGGAGGGAGCTGGTAATGCCTCAATGAAGCATGATAAAAGAAGAGTGAAAGTTAAAACAGGGAGGAATGCTTTTTCCAAAGCCATATATTATTCGATATGTTAGAGTAGAATCGAGAATAATCAAGGAGATCGAGATGATATATGAAGAGGAGAAGTGATGTTAAGATTATATAAGGGTTGGGTAATTTGTATCCAAACATGTGAAAAATGGAATATTTATTAAATTAATTAATAAAACATTGCCCTTTTTTTACACTTATTTTCTATATCATCCACTGATATTGCTACATATCAGAAAGGGGGCATAATAAATAGAAAAAAACAAAAAAGAAGAAAAAAAAATGATATGGATCAGGGTATCGTGAATAAGAACTCAATCTCCAAGAAACAAAGTTTAAAATAAATTAGCTATCAATTTTGCTATAATCTTTTTGGATTTCGTCCATGACCTTGCCGAACCAATCATTATATTTCTTGATCTCGGGATCTTCCTTTACCACTTCAGCATTGCATAGTGAGCATTTCTCCAGTTCATCCTGAAGAGCAAGAATTTTTAGATCGTTCCTAAGTGTAGCGTCCGATGAAGGATTATCAAGATTTTCTTTAATAGTGTCGATAATAGTTTGATAAGTCCCCATGCAACTCTTGAGACATTGTTCAGCAGGAGAAGAACCGGGTGTCTCGTCCATGCGTTTCTTAGTTTTTTGTAAAATTTCTTCGGCTGTCGGTATTGCCTTATTCACTTTATCTACAATAGCAGCTTTATCTGCAATCATTTGCCTACGATTTTCGAATTCTGGCCCATCGAGTGATGGGGATGGAGCTTGTGTAGCCCCATTTCCCTCAGGGGAGGGAGCTGGTAATGCCTCAATGGAGTGTGATAAAAGAAGAGTGAAAGTTAAAACAAGGAGCAATGCTTTTTTCAAAGCCATATTTCGATATGCCAGATCGAGTACAACCGCGAGGAGATTGAGATATGTGAATAGGAGAAGTGATGTTAATTAAGTGGTACGCGTTATAGGATTATATAAGGATTGGGTCGTTGTATAATTAAGTGATCCCATAAATTGAGGAGTGGTAATCATTCAAAATAGACATAATTATTGCCGTAGAGTTAGATTATTACATTTTAAAGCATTACCAACCACTCATAAAAAAAGCTATTTATAACCAACGTAACTAAATTGCGGACAATGATTAGTCAAACATGGAAAAACGCTACCTATCTAAAAAAACGACGAAATGAACCGTGGAAATTGTGATAGGAAGTATCTCGATCAAGTGGATTAATTTTTTAGTCTTTAAATACAGACTAAACATTTTTGAAAAGATAAACGGATGAATTTTTTGATAAAATTTAATGAAAATGATCACATGATTAGTAAATCATCTCTATCAAAACTTGATATATATACACACATTTATAACCGTTGAAATTTTAAATGATTAGTCAACCCACTTCTTGAAAGCGTTTTTAGATAAAATAGCTAGGTAGATATGATTTACTAATTATAAAGATTATCTTTACCAAGTTTATTAAAAAATTCATTCATTTACCCCCTTAAAATATGTATTCCGTCTTTAAAGACCAAAATATTGGGCCACTTGAAATTCTTCCCCTTTATATATATATACACACACACACAAGAAATGCTTATGTGTATGCGTTTTAAAGGAGAAATATCTTATAATTATTTTTATAAAATCTTTAACTGAAGACTCAAGGTGAACAATGTTATAATTTTATTTATTTAGTGGATGAAATGTTTCCTTATATATCTTTTGTTATATTAGATATGCAACCATTTTAGAGATATTAAAACTGAGTAAAGTTTTTGGTTTAACTTTTTAATTTTTTTTTCTGGGAGGCTTTTGTTTCATCAAAATAAATTTTATTTTAGCATAAGCAATGGAGCCTAAAGTCTTGTTCAAAATGAAAGCAATGAAGATCTAAACTGCTACACCATTTTAATTTTTTTTTTATATTCGAATTACACGTGTGTCTCCAAAAATTTAGTTTAACATATATAAGTCGGACAATAACATTTGACCTATTAAACTATTAAAGGGTATTGGTAAATAATTTTTTGAGAGAATTACGTTTATAGCAGAATACCAACCCTCTTTTTTGTTGGTTTGATGTCAACAGCATGCTAGCTGTACAAAAATAAAAAAATAAAAAAAATTCCGAGTCATATATGAGATAAACAAAGTTGTTTGACATATTATTGTTTAATTCTGTTTGATTGAGATTGAGTTCTTATTCACGATGCTTTAGTATAGGGATGGTAAAAAAATCCAACTGGACTAGTTTCTTGACCCGATTCAACTCAAATGGAAAGGTTTTTCTTTTTTTTTTTTGAGACCGGGGTGGGTTAGGGTTTTCCCTACTAAAAACCCGACCCGACCCACTTGGATATTTTAAAATATATTAATATAAAAATTATATATATATATATATAGTATTTATTTTAAAAAAAAATAGACATTTTTTGACCAAATGTGGGCCATTATATGATATACATTAATACATTAACACCTCCCCTTCTCTATTTATATATGTAAATAATAATAATAATTCGGGTCAGGGCAGATCCGAGTGGGGCTCCTAGGCACACTTGCAGGTTGGGTTTTGCTTTTAAAAAAAAAACGCGTCTCGAATTTAGGGCGAGCTAGTGTACATGCGGATCGAATTTGATAATGACTAATTAAACTTGCCCCATACCTAATCCATTGCCATTCCTACTTTGGCATCTTTGTTCGTCCGTTGGTGTATTCATATTCATCATGCCCCCTTTCTAGACATAGTGATATATATCAGTAGAAAATAACTGTACAAAAAACTGCCATGTATTTTAATTTCTTAAATAACATAGCTTTCTTATTATATGTTTGGATACAAATTGGAATGCTTTGGACCTGAGTGATCCAGAGGTTAAGGAGTGCATGTATAGTCACAACTTATAAAAATGTTGATTTTGTTTATTTATGGGATCGACTTATTGCGGTTTATCTAATCTTAATTTATGGCAATTTTTAATTAAGTTTCAGAAAATTAACCTTTCAAAATTTAGAAATATATTCTCCATATATATATATGTACTTTTTAAAATTAGATCCTAATCAAATATACTTCCATATTGCGTAATTTCTGGTCGAGTTTGTGTTTCTACTAGAATTTTAGCTTTAGCTAGAGATGATCATTTTTGTTTTCACTTAATATTTGGGCCCGACATAGGATATACCTATTATAAAGCTATTAGCTACCAAACTAAAATTAAATCACCAATTTTTTATTAATTTAATTTTAGAATATCCATCAAACTAATTTTACTCCGTTTTTGATTTTACAATACTTTGAGGCCTCGTTTGATTCAAGTATTAGGATCAGTGGGATTAATAATACCAGTATTAATAGTACTGGACTATTAATCATGGTATTAATTTAATACCAATACCCTGTTTGATTCATGTAGTATTAATACTGGGATATCTCATGCTAATATTAATTCCATGTTTGGTTCTGTAACTTGTATACGGAATTATATTTTGGACTAACAATTTTTTTAAAAAATTTTTTTTTTAAAAAAAAACTTGTTTAAAAAAAAAATTTGTAAAAAAAAATATTTAAATTTTTTTTAAAAAAAAAATTAATTTTTTTTAATAATAATAATATTGTAGTAGTAGTGCCATTTTTGAAAATATATGGTTCATTTTTATTAATCCTGGATAAACAATACCACCTCCCTCCCGGTATTAAATTATAGCACAAAGAGTGGTATTAAATTAGTACCGGTATTAGTAATCCCAGCACATTTGTGCGAATCAAACAAGACATTATAAAAAAAGTGGTATTAATAATCTCATCCCACTTTTTAATACCCGAATCAAACGAGGCCTGAATGTATTACCTTTTCTAAATTAAATTTTGTAAAAAGAAAAAAAAATTACGTAAAAACCTTTTGAGGAAAACCGTACGAGTAAGTTCAACTAGTAGTAAAAACGTTCACCTAAAATCAAGAGATCTCAAGTTATACTTGGGGTGGTTTTTTTTTTCTTTGTTATATATTAAAGAGATCGAATAGGAGACTTAAATCTTTACTCTTTTTTAAAAGAAAAAAAACAAAGATTTTGGGGAGACGTTATCGTGAAACTTCCTTCGATTGCATGCTTTTTACTATCTTAATTACTAAAGGCCGTTGGTTTGATTTTTAATAAACGAGCTTATCGGCCTTTTAATAATAATTTAAGTAAATGATGCATTGCTTGTAAGAGAGAGAGAGAGAGAGAGAGAGAGAGAGAGAGAGAAATGGTTCTTACATAAAAGGACTATTTGATTTTTAAATTTTTAATCGAAAGAGACCAATGTTTTGGTTACACTCAATTCCTCTTACATTGTTTTCATCTTTGTAAATAAACGAAGATGTAACATTAAAAAAATCCACTAAGAGTAATTTCGAAATATGGAAATGGGTAAGAGAAACCCTCCATGACAATGTTCCGGGAAATATTTTATTTTTTTTAGAAATAAGGTCATATTTTTTAATTCTTGTTAGCGTTTTTGTTTATCAATTGTGTTTTAAAATTAAAGTGTTTGACTAAAATTATGTTTTGTTTTAACTTAACTTTGAAAAAAAAATTAATTCAAATTTTGTCTTGCATTGTTTGTTTTTAACTTTTTACAAGTATATTTTTATGTATCATTGGTGTTACACTAAAACAATATCTACCTAGTGATGTATTAAAAAATAAGTACTAAAAACTTAACTTTGTATAACCCAAAAAAATTATCATCTGTATTTTTTTTTAATTTTTTTTAATCAAAAATGGGTTTGAACTTGTAACTTGTTGAAATAATTTTAAAGTACCGTCAATAAAATACTTTGACATAATAATCTAATAATATATATATATTGCAAACTTAATTTTGCATGATACAATAAAATACAATTCAAAAATTTTCTGCAAAGTTAACATTGTATTATTTTTAGAGTTTTGTTAAAGATAGATTCTTAATTTATAAAAATATTATTAATTTACTGGTTCTTTTCTAGAAAACCAAGCCCCATTTTTCAATATTTTGAGTTCCAAGACTCAAATAGAATTTTTATTAGCTTTTATTAATTTACCTTTGTTAATTTTTCATTGAAGAAAAATATGTAGTTGGGTAGTTTTACCTTTGTTAATTTCCACTTTTTATTTTTTATAATTTTACAATTAAATCACCTTTTGCTATACATTAGGGTGGATATATTAATTAATTTTGTGGAGATTCGAAAACTAAATTAATCAAAAAATATTATTTTTAAAAATTAAGTCACTAATTTTTTTTATGAATCTATCATAACCCATGGTTAAATTTAATGGCAACGTAAATTAACTTAACAAAATCCAAAAAAGAGGATAAATTGTAATATGAAAATAAGGTAAAAAGGCTTGTGTGATAATATTTTTCGCAAAAAAACCAACAAACAATTTTTAAAAAAAAATAAGAGTTAAATATCATTAGCATTCTGAGATAAGGCTTAAAATGCAGCTCATTAATGAAAAAGAGCTGTCTAGACTTTAAATTGTTTAATTCGGATGAGACGGATGTTATTCTCAACATTGTTCTTGGGAGTAAAAATAATATGGTAATGGTGAGCAGCCTATGATTCCTCCTAACTCGCGATCGCTAAATTTCATTCGGAAGCTAGGCTTCCCTAACAAAATTCGACATTTTTTGTGGCATCTTGCTACTGACTCGCTTTCCACTCGAAAGAACCTTCAGCCGCACAGGTCTATCCAAGTTCCAGAGTTTTGCCCCGTCCGTGTTTCGAATATTGAGGAGGCCTCTCATGTCTTATTTAAGTGCGGGGTTGTTGCTTGGGTAATGTTTCTTTGTGGCATTGATATTGCCTCGTATTTAGCGCAATCATGCATGCGGATCTTTAGATTTAGTTTGGGATCGACGGGTGTTGTTATCAGGAATTCAGGTGGAGAATTTGTTGCGGGCACGAGTAAACAGCTCAACACGTTTATGAATCCATCGACTGTTGGAAGTGTAAAAAACTAAAGAGAGAGATGAAAGAGTATTGTACTATTATTGATTGTGTTTTGATTTGTTTTGTACAACATAAGATCGTCTTATTTATAAGACAATGGCTTGGAGAGATTAAAGGGATTGAGGATCAATTAGCCATATTTTAAGGGATTTGTGGGTAAAAAATCTACACACATATGTTGACAACCCCCCTCAAACTTAAGGCGGTAGATGAGAAACCAACTTAAGTTTGGACAAAAGATCTTGAAAACGACTAAGCGGATGGACTTTGGTGAATAGATCTGCAGGTTGTTCTTCAAAAGATATAGACATAAGGCGAATAGCGTTGCTGGCTAAATGCTGACGAATAAAATGACAATCAATCTCAATGTGCTTTGTTCGTTCATGGAAGACATCATTGTGGGAAATCTGAATAACACTCCGATTATCACACCCAATGATAGTTGGAAGACGTTGATGAACTCCCATGTTTGAAAGGAGCCATCGTAGCCAGATGAGTTCTTGAGTAGTGTCAGCGAAGGCACGATATTCTGCTTCAGTACTAGAACGAGATACCAGTGATTGTTTCTTACTACGCCAAGATATAAGGGAGTTTTCCAAGAAAATACAGTACCCTGTAGTTGAACGCCTATCGATAGGATCTCCGGCCCAGTCAGAATCAGAGTATGCACGTAGTTCCAAGGAGGATTTGGATGAAAAATGAAGGCCGTGGAATAAAGTGCCTTTGATGTATCGAAGAATGCGAAGAGCAACTGCATAATGAGTAGATTGCGGAGCGAACATGAACTGACTGACAATATGAAAAGCATGAGCAATATTTGGTCGGGTGACAGTGAGATAAACCAAACTTTCAACGATCTATCGATACATAGTGGCATCATTAAGGAGAGTACCATCGAGAGGAGTAAGCTGGAGATTCGTTTCCAACGGTGTATGAGCCGTTTTAGAGTCGGTGAGCCCGGCATGAGTGAGAATGTCAGAAGCATACTTAGCCTAGGATAGATGATAACCACCTAAATCAGATAGAACTTCAAGTCCCAAGAAGTAATTTAGACGACCAAGGTCTTTCATCTCGAAATGATGACTGCTAGATTGTTTAAGTTCAGCAATTCCAAAAGTATCATCCCTAGTAATGATCATGTCATCCACATAAAGAATAAGAAGCGTGATACTGACCCCTGTTTTCTTGATAAAGAGCCCATAATCATGAAAACTAGATGTAAAACCCAGTTTGTGAATTGTGGAACTGAATTTTTCAAACCAGGCATGAGAAGCTTGCTTGAGACCATATAAGGCACGTCGAAGCTTGCATACTTGAGATGTTGAATGGGAAAGCCCTGGGGGAGGTTTCATGTAAACTTCCTCAGAAAGATCATCATTGAGAACTGCATTTTTCACATCCATCTGAAATAGCTCCCATTTTCTGGCAACTGCAATAGCAATAAGACTTCTAACTGAGGTTAAGCAAGCAACATGAGCAAAGATTTTCTCATAATCGATTCCATATTCTTGATTAAAACTTTTTGCTACAAGTCAGGTTTTGTATCGATCAATAGACCCATCGTATTTGGTTTTGATTTTATAAACCCATTTGCATCCAACTCCTATCTTTCCTGGGGTGAGAGAAACCATTTCTCAAGTTTGGGCTTTCTCTAAGGCCTGTAATTCTTCAAACATAGCTTACTGCCATAATGGGTTAGAACTAGCCTTTGTATAATTAGATGGTTCATGATGCGAAAGTATGGTAAAATAACAATAGTGATCACGAAGATGATGAGGTAGCTGTCTTACCCGGGTAGACTGACGAGGAGGATGTGATTGATTGACATGATCGTTTGGCGAAGCATCATTATCAGGATATTCCGTTGTCGAAGCATCTGGTTGAGTAGTGGTGGTGGTGGTGGTGTTGGATGGACCAGAATTTGTGAAAAGAGTGTCACTGGATGAACTAGCCTTAAGAGGCAGATCATCTGGTTGAACAGTGGTGGTGGTGGGGATAGATGGACTAGAATTGGTCACAGGAATTGGTTCATGGTAATGTGTTGTGTTCGAATGTGGGATAGACAAAGCAGGAGGATAGAGATCGACGATGGAGCTAGTGAAGAATGGAAGAGGACTATCAGTGGTGATCTGAAATTTAAAAATTGATGAAAACATTTTGTGTTCCCAAAAAATGACATAACGCAACACACGAAGTCGTTTTGAGATAGGATCCCAACATCGGTAACCTTTATGTTCTATCACATACCCTAAAAAGCAACATAGTCGGGAGTGAGGTTCGAGTTTAGAATGTTCATGAGGTTGGAGTAGGACAAAACAGACATATCCAAATACTTTAAGAAGATTATAATTGGGTGGACTCCCATAGAATCTTTCATAGGGTGATTGATTTTAGAAGGCAGAAATATGATGACGATTAATGGTGTAAACTGCAGTAAGGGCTGCTTCTCCCAAAATCGTTCGGGGCACCCGCTAGATATGAGAAGAGTGAGGATAGTGTCTAAAATATGACAATGTTTGTGTTCAGCACGACCATTTTGCTGAGATGTACCGGGACACGAGTATTGAGAAATGGTTCCTTACTGATGCAAATATTTAAGAAAATTGGACTCTTTGTATTCCATTGCATTATCAGCACGAAATATTTTGATCGGTCGAAAAAATTGAGTTTGAATCATTTGAGCAAAATTGTAATATATTTGTGGTAATTCGGAACGATTTTTTATAAAATATATCCAGGTAAAACGAGTGTAATCATCTAGAAAAACAACAAAATATTTAAATCCTCCTATGGGGTTATGAGGAGAAAGTCCCCAAACATCAGAATGAATAAGGTCAAAAGGGGCAGAGGAAATATAATCACTTTTATTAAAGGATAGTGCATATTGTTTTCCAAGTTGACACGATAAACATGAAATATCTTCTAACTTAACTATTCCTAATCTACCAGTAGAGATAAGAGATTTAAGGCGATCAACAGAAACATTACCTAATCGAGAGTGCCAAATTTCCAAAGAGGAAGTGGAGAGAGCGGTAGCAGCGGAGAGAGTAGATGTGGTGATATCTGATGGTGTACGAAGGTGGACAAGCTCAAACATATGACCGACTTTACGGCCTATCCCAATAATTTGCTTCGTCCTTAGATCCTGTACATGACAACCAGAAGAGGAAAAGACAACAGTTAAGCCAAGATCACAAAGTTAACCAACAGATATTAGATTAATAGTCAACTGGGGAATGTAAAAAGTAGATGAAAGAGATAAATTGGTTGTACAGACTGATCCAGCTTGAGTAACATATAATTGGGACCCATCAACAGTTTTAATATGAGAAATGTGCGAGGTATAGTGTTTAGAGAGAAAGATTGTAGGATCGGGGGTCATGCAATTGCAGCAGCCAGAATCAAAATACCAAGAGTTACCTGTAGTGGTAGACATTACATGAGATGGGCCAGATAAAACCTGTTTTAGTAATTCTGCGAGATCACAATTGGTAACATATTGAGTTGGATGAGGTGATGATTGGATGGCAGCGACAGTGATAGAATTAGGTAGAGAGATTTCAATATGATCCATGTGGTTTGGTTACGCTAGAGGCTGATTCTAGAAGTAATCGGATGATTTGGGTGTAATTTAGAAGTAAATGGAAGGTGTTTGTGTAGATATATGTGATTTAGGGATTGATTTGGAGTAAATAGAAAATTGGGGGATCAAAATGAAAATTACAAAAAATTAGGGTTAATATGAAAATAACATAAAGTATTGGGGTCAATATGAAAATATTAGAAAGTATTGGGGTCAATATGAAAATATTAGAAAGTATTGGGGTCAATATGAGAATATTAAAAAATGCTTGAGTCAATATGAGAATATCATAAAGTAATGAGGTCAATATACAAAAATAATAATAATAATAATAATAATAATAAAAAAATAAAAATAAAAATAAATTATATGGTTAACTTGAAAATAACAGAGAAGTTTGAGTAAGATTTCATGGCAAACACGTTTTTTTTTACAAATTTAAAGTGGATAATGATGAACAATAACTTCTTTTTTTTACTTTAAAATAAAAATAATGAATGGATCCCACATGTCCCCCCACTAGGTAATATTAATATTAGAAAAGTGAAAATTTACCTTTGAAAAAGAATAGCACTAACGATTGATAATTGGATTTAAAAAGGAGATAGTAAATAGATAGTAGTAGTAGTAGAAAGGAGAAAATTAGAAAGGGGAAGCATTATAAAGGAGATAATTAGTAGCGGTAGTAGTAGTGAACAAATCGATAATCGGATTATCAGGCGATTCCGAGCGGCAAAGGAAGGTGACTGTAAAGGAGAAGAAGATGGTGATGGTGTACGGCGGAAATTGATTTGCGATTTAGAGATGAGTCGGCTTGATCTAGCATTAACCGAGCGAGCTTCAAGCCGAAGTTGAGGAGAAAGAAGAATCCGCTGCCGCTGCTGTGGTTGAAGTGGCTGCAAGATTCGTCGGTGGAGGTGCGGTGGCCGTGGTTTGACGCCGGACGAGATGCTCAGATACCTGATGGAGCCTAAGGAAATTATGAGGTAACGAGGATCAAACTACCTCTGATACCATGTAAAAAACTAAAGAGATAGATGAAAGAGTATTATATTATTATTGATTGTGTTTTGATGTGTTTTGTACAACATGAGATCGTTTTATTTATAAGACAATGGCTTGGAAAGATTAAAGGGATTGATGATCAATTAGCCATATTTTAAGGGATTTGTGGGTAGAAAATCTACACACATATGTTGACATATATACACATATATGTTGACAGCAAGCAATAGCTGCTCTTACTGCTGCGAATTTCGCTCGTAATTATGGGGGTTGGAATATTATTGTGGAAGGAGATGCTCAAGTGGTGATAAAGGAGATTAATCGTGGTGGGTGCAGGCTCAGGCCTTTTGAGCATATTGTTGATGATATCCAGAGGGAAATTGGCAATTTTCGATCTTGTAATTGGTCCTTTGATTCGTCTCGATGGTAACTTGGTAGCCCACTATCTTGCCAATTATGCGTGGTTTGTCTTAAGTCGCATTTGATAAAAAAAAAAAAATTGAAAATTGAAACTAAAAAAACTGTATGTTTAGTTTTAAAAACTGTATCTAAAAAAATGTTATTTGTTTGAATATATCACATCTAAAAATTGAATTTTTTTTATTAAAATAACTTTACCCTTATTAGTTTAAGTTGGATCATATGATTCTAAATGAAAATAAAAAATAACATATAATTTAAACTTTTCAACCAATCAAACCCATTTCATTTATGAAAATTACTAATCATCATTATTTTGTTAAATGCAAAAATTCATAAAATAAAATTCGTAAAATTGACAAAATTTTAAAACATAAAGACATAATTTTATATCAAAGTAAAACTACTTAAGTATTAATAATCATATCTTCAAATATATAGATTTATATAAAAGATTACAACCAAGAATATACAAAATAACTCAAAAATATTGTCTAAAAAAAAGGACTATGGATCATACGGGTGCTTTCCCTATTATAGTTTATTTTTTTTCCCCAAAGAGCCCTCGGCTACTTCCAGCAATCTTCTTTTCCATAAAATAAAATTACTTGCAACAAGATGCAAAATTTGAAAGAATACCAATTTTAGTAAAATCAATTATCATATATTTTGACTTCTTGTTCTACCATCCCATCTCTTTGAAAAGAAACAAACCGTACAATCTTAAACAAAGGTGGTCAAGTGGAATATATATTCACGCTAGTTCCCTAAATATATAAATATACCTGAAATGCTCTCTAAGCTCTAAAAATAGAACATGGACCATTATGCTCTCCTAGTCGTGTGTTTTTGTTTTTAAAAGAATAAAATAAATATTTTACACTCTTTAAAATTAAATTTTCAATTTTAATTGGTAAAAATTAAGTTAGCACTTAATTTTTTCAGTTAACAAATAACTTTGAAACCACTTAAATATACTACCAATTTAAGATATAAACAACAACAACAAGGGATCCAAGACAGAGAGAGATATTACACAACTGAAATTTTATTAATTAGGGAGAGAATTACAGGACTTGATGACTGTGCTTACAAACTGAAACTTAAGTCATCTTTTATAGCCAAGGAGATAGACTACGACACACTTTTCTTACAATCGACAAAGGCTTGTGAACCTTTTAAAAAGCATATAGGGAAAAGTACAATTTTTTACAAACGTGACACATTTTATTGACTACTTTGCTAAAGCTTGTCTGCCATACAGTTTTTAAATTTAAGTGGTCCAAACAAACAACCCCTTAAATTGTGAGTCTTGGACGAAGAAGGCCCCTGATTTCTTTGTGTCCTCCCTTCGTTTGATCATTCTTAATCTCTAGTTATCTTCATTTTAGAAAAAAAAAATGTAATCCAATTTTTTTTGGTTTTTTTTTCTAGTTAAATAGCTCGAAAAAAATAATTGTTACACCTAAACATTCTTTGTTGTCATGACATGGTTATATGCGATTTATACTGAATATGAACACCTAAAATGACTTTTTAAAACAAGGTTTGTTTATATAAAAACAAAAAAGAGAACCAGGAAACAAAACCAACAAGAAGAAAGCAGCCTAACAAAACAACATAAAACAGCAATCTCAATATATAGTTGTAATAACTGCACAAAATTTTGCATAAAAAGCTGTTTGAACCCAAAGTTTGAACAAAAGCACCTCAAACTGCCCCCTACTATCTCTAAAAAGACCTCCACAAAGCTGCTAAATTAGATGGGTTTTTTTTTTTTGAGAGGCCATCTTCATGTATTGCATTTAACCTAACCTATTAAGGGAGGATGCCATCTGACTTCAATAAATTTTTGGAGGGCTTACACTGCACCCCAAACTTTTTAAGCACTACCAGATCTGTAATTGAATTCAACATGATCAGCAACTGAAGCAGCTTCCTTAACCCACTCAACAATTGCAAAGCAAAGCCTTCGACAGTCGAACTCTTTGTTTTCAAACTTACAGGCAACAACACCAGCGAGCCAAAGATACCTAACTTGTGGACTCATCTTAAGGGCAAAATTTTCTTTGGCAAAAGAGCATTGGAAAAAGAGGTGCTTCACTGTCTCATCAGAACATCTACACATACAACAGAAAGAAGGCAAAACCATCCCACACTTTCTAAGGTTATCATCAGTGGCAATTCTGTTTATCAACATTCTGACACAAAAAAACAAATCTTCTTGAGGAATATAGTGCTCAACCCCATGACTTCTACAAATCTAATTAAAATATTGTTCATCC
Source organism: Lonicera japonica (assembly GCA_021464415.1). Classification (NCBI taxonomy): domain Eukaryota; kingdom Viridiplantae; phylum Streptophyta; class Magnoliopsida; order Dipsacales; family Caprifoliaceae; genus Lonicera; species Lonicera japonica. The sequence goes on from JAKCWG010000123.1 coordinate 97,506, forward strand.
CCAAGTCTTTGTTATAAATTTTTACTATTTTCCTCCCTTTTGAAAACCTCTATCTAAGCATTTCTTGTGAAAAAAGAAAAAAACACAATTTGGATCGTTTATTTCATTAGTCCTTGCCTAGATAGGTAGAGTTTTTGCATGCTTGACTAATCCTTGTCCGCAATTGAGTTTATTATACATTGAATTTTATATTCTTGGCTTAGTCATTTAGCATTATATCTGATCATTCCATGTTCCCTAAATCTTTTACAGTTTTATACACGTGGTCTGTAATGCTCTAAAATGTATCAACCACATAATTGTGCCGCAACTTATTATCCTTAGACTCTGCTCCCTGCATGAGTAGGCATTTCAAAAGATTGTGCAAAAATAGACAGAAACAACTAATTATTTTTTATGCAATACTTTTGAATTACCCTGTTGGCACGTATCTTTTGAGATACCTTCTCGTGCAAGGAAAAGGTCTAAGACTATAATTAAGGAGTTTCAAAAAGAGGGAGAGGGGGGAATCTGCTATCACATTAATAATAGGTGCAACGTCAAAATACCCGATTTTAAATGGATGCTCCAAGTAATGTGAGACCCCATACTTACAAATGTGATCATGTACAACCATAAATGTGACCCTATACTCATAACCACTAATATCAACACAAATATTCACTAAATATACAACAGAGCCTTAATTAAACAAACTAATACCATTTCTTTAACTCAAATTATGCATCCATAAGGAAAAATCAGTGATCTTGTAGTGTCCAATGTGTATGTGTATAAAGTGGTATATTAAGAGAAGTAAAAATGCAAAAATTGGGAGGTATTGTGCATTAACTTTAATTCTCGCCGGAATAGTAGTATTGCTAGCGATGGAGGCAGCAACAGAGGGACACTGATATAGTCAGCGCTGGTGATAGGAGAAGAAGCTCGCACCTGCTAGAAAATAGAAATGTAGTCAATAATTAACTTGTAAGCACAAATCTACAAATCTCAGCAAAATGTTTCTCACTTTCACTTAGTTCACATAGCACCGATATGTTGCAAGTTCATAACATAGTGGTATAGTTATGCAAAATAGTAACTTCTACACATCTCACATGAACCCCGCAAATATCTCGACAAAATTTTGGACATGGAGTCTTTTCTTGTGTTTTTCCTTCACAATTGCAGCTTTCAGAAACCTCTGAACTAACCTTCATACTTCAATTGGGGATAATCATATTGCACATTACTCTTACTATCACTGTCCCACAAGTAGAAACTGTAACATTAACATCATTTTCGTACAACATAATTTATAAAAGAAAAAGAAAATCATAGTATAAATTAGGCCAAAATGAAATAAGAATGATTCAAAAGGTTAGATGGCAGCTAAGCACCAAAGTACCATGAAATAAGTTATACTTAAGTCCTAGTACTTGGATTCATGAGTGCTGCCTTCCCAAGTTCCCAGTTCCCCCTTGACTTCACAGTTTCCATCGAAAACAATTCAAAGGAATTCAAACTCCTTTCCATATAAAGCAACCACACAACCACCCCCTTAAAATATCTTGGTACAACATGCTTTAATCTCATTGTGCCATTTTCCATGCAATCCAAAAACCTGCTTCCCCTTTGAGTCTACATTTTTCAAGCCATGAAAGTAGCATATGCTTGCATCTCATTGAACATCATTTCGAAAAAGAACAAATAAAATTGTATTACTCTTTTAAGATTATATGGCCTAATGCGATCTCCTAATCTGGAGTCCTTACATACTCAAAATTTGTAGGTACTAAAAAAAGATCTTACAATATAGACGCGATGTATAACTATAATTTCCAATAGAAGAAAAAAAAGAACAAATCATAAAAAACTCAGCCAAATAAATTTAAGCTAAATGCATCAAAATTTGTTATCATCTCAAGCTTGGTTTATTATACAATTTATATTTTATATTTATTATATAAATAGAAAATATATCGTGAATACCACTAATTTGGATATAAATACTAACACCTAATTAAGTACTTCAAATTTATTTGGCATTTTATATTAGTTTAAAATTCCAATTATAGAGAATGGACCAAGACTCCTAGTTTACAGTTGTATGCTATACATTTCTTGATCTGTATATTTCATAATTAGAAACCTTAATTTCTTCTTAATAAGTTTGGATTGGACTGTCCGATTGAAGATACATTAAGCTAACAAAATCAAATATGGATTTGACTGTTAACAATCTATCATATTATTGAATCTGATCAGATTGAATATTTTTTCTTAACGGATTGGATATATATTTACTATTGGACCAAACGTGACATTACTAAAAGTATAATATATACTCTTGCACAAAATACACAATATGATTTATCGATCCTTTAATTCGGCTCAAAAAACACAGTGATCATGCATTTATATGTCACCGGATATAGGCTATTCAAATTAATATTTAAATTTTTTTTATAATGAAAAAAATTAGAAAAATGGGAAAAAGAAAAGGAAAAATAAGATTTTCCCCAAATATAAGTAAAATGGTTTTTGGTATTTGAAGTTTCTCTCTCCTCCATTTATCCTGGATGAGAAAATGGCGTCGTCCCCTGCCCCCATAATCCATTTTCGTGGGAAACCAAATCTGAATTCAAATAAAAACGAATGGAAATGGAAACGGAAATGGAAATGGCTTCCCCATGAGGTTGGTTATTAGGTAAGTCCTGGACTCAGCTACTCATCGCTCACCACCTTAATTCTTCCATTCTGCATCATCCTAAGAACCAGAATTTAGGAGGATTTGTTTGTTGTTGTTGTTGTTGTATTATTAGGGAATTGATCAATTACCGGTAGCGTAGCCATTGCCACATTTTTGTAGTGCTTAAATTAAATATAAAAATTATATAATTTTTTATTCCCTCGAAGTTTTTTTGGTTATCCATTCTACATCCCTCAACTCGAGAGGAGAGGTTAGGGTTTGTTGAATGCAATGACGGATTGGATTTGTTGTATTACAATTACAATAGTATTATTGGTAATGAGTTGGACAAAAAGCAATTTAAATTTGGGGATCATTCAAGGGAGGTAGGGATAGGATAGGATAGGATTTGAGAGATTGTGGTTCATTTGATGGGGAACATATGCCTAGGACCTAATTTGGGCAAGAATGGTTTCATACAATCCATAACAGCTGTGATTTGGCGAAGCCGACCACCAGAGAACAAACTTCCTCCTCCTAATGAAGAAGAAGCCAATAAAAGCAACAATAATAATAATAAAAATGCCAAGAAAGGGGGGGCGGTTTTGGAAAAAACTGTGAGTTCGGCTTCTTCGGCTTTTGCCTCTTCTAATAAAAATAAGGGTTCTAATGAAGAAGCCAATAGAAACAAGAATAATGCAAAACCACCAGCAGCTCCGGTCCAAAGTACACCACCCCAAACAGTTAAAATAAACGGGGAGGAGGGTAGTAAACGGGGAGGATCGTCATCATCATCAACAGTAAAGAACAGTAGCACTCATCATCATAAGCGTATGTCGAGTGTGGGACTTCAGGTCGAATCAGTGTTGCAGAGGAAAACCGGGAATCTGAAGGAGGTATATAATGTGGGGAAGAAGCTCGGGCAAGGGCAATTCGGGACCACGTACCTTTGTATAGAGAAGGCAACAGGGAAGGAGTTTGCTTGCAAAACCATTGCAAAGAGGAAGCTGGTGAGTATAGAGGATGTGGAGGATGTTAGGAGGGAGATTCAGATAATGCACCACATGGCAGGTCACCCAAACGTGATATCTATTGTAGCTGCTTATGAGGATGCCGTTGCAGTCCATGTTGTTATGGAGCTTTGTGCAGGTGGGGAACTCTTTGACAGGATTGTGAAAAAAGGGCACTACACAGAAAAGAAGGCAGCTGAACTCGCAAGGATAATAGTTGGAGTTGTGGAATCGTGCCATTCTTTAGGGGTCATGCATCGCGACTTGAAGCCCGAGAATTTTCTTTTTGTTGACGACGAGGAGGAATCGGCCCTTAAAACCATAGACTTTGGGCTCTCAATGTTCTTTAGACCAGGTAGGTATTCTTCTACAAAGTTCATATTGATATCTCTCTCACACACATATATATATTAATATATGAAATGATACGAGTGGTGTTGTTTTGAGATCCCAGTGTTCATTACGTCTACGTATTATTGCTGAAAAGTTCATTTTTGTTGTTCCAGTTTATTAAACTTGAATAGGGGGAATATTAGAATATTGATGTTTTGACTGGAAGTCCTCCTGGCTCATGCGATTGTTGTATTGTACCCTTTTTGGTGGACTCTATGAACCACTAGTGGAGAGCAAAATTCTGTAAGGCCTGGGTGCAGGAAAGTATCACTTTTCTTTTAAGGAGTAAAATCCGAAAAGCCAATGTGTCACTGTGTCATCTCAAAAGTGCTTTTCAACCCATTGTCACAACACTACTTACTAAGTATGTCAGCACAAACTTGTGCTATATTTTAGGCTTGACTGTTCTTGTTCAAACCCATTGGATTTCCTAGCTCCATTTGACCAAGAGGGGGTAAGAAGAAGTAAAGTGGAGCAATTACTCTAATTTCGAAAGTATTGTATTTTAGTATTGGTTTGTCTTTGAAATTCAAAAATTATACACATACTCCCTCCGTCTCAAATCGATAGTCCCATTTTCCTTTTCGGGATGGCTCAAATTGATGGTACCGTTTCACTTTTGAGACAATCAACAATACCAAATCTCACAATAGAAAATAAGTTGTATTCTTGATTATGTTGAAATTGGTATTTTTAGACAGAGGGGGTATTAGCTGTCTTCCCCCCTTAATTTTAAGAAAAGATACTAATAGTACTAATTCCGACCCCTTCAATTTTCTTTTTATTAAATTAGTACTAACTGTAGTAGCTATCTTTTGTGTGTATTTGAATAAATCATTTTAAAAATTGAAATGGTTTTCTATGAAAATTCAAAATCCATTTATCTTTAACAAGCAAGCTTTTGTAAAGAATTGAGCAGTTAGCCTAATGATCAAATTTAAATAACATTACACGATGAAAGTCATGAAACACTCACACACATAATCTTCTTCACTTGAATATTTTTGAAGCTTTTGACATGGTGTGTTGAGTAGAGTCCTGTGAGCATTTGGATCTTTTTTTGAATGATCCTCACTTGGAGAGTAGAGACTTTGTGATATTTTTCCAAGATTTGCTTTCTTTGATCAAATTTCATTCAGAAGATACGTACTTCAAAACTCCTTCGCCCTAAACCACCGTCGATCACTCTCCACTCACAAAACCATTTTCCCCACTACCCAACCCCATCCCCCACCCCAAGCCAGAGTGCCAGACACTGTCACCCACCCCTCCCCAAACCCCAATGCCATTTTGCGCAACCCCACCCCCAAAGGCCCAAACCATAGTCACCCCTCCCCATCCTCACCACCAAATCATTTCCCCCAAAATCTAACCCCCAACCCAACCACCGTTGTTCCACCCCCAAACTATTATTGGTGGATTTGTTGTATATGTATGTAGATATATGTAAATATGTACTGTATACATATGTAGTGGTCTTGAAAAGGCGTTCAGGGCAAGACGGATGAAAGGGCGGTGTAGGACGGGCAAGGGGAAAACGGGGCAGTGGGGGAAGGGTGTGACGCAGTGGTTGCATGATGTCAGTGGTTCGAGAGGCGGTGGCAATGGGTTTCGAATTTATGGGGAGGTGACGGAGGAGGCCGGTGGTTTTAGAGTTGGTGGTTTTGGTGTGGGGTTGTTTTGATTTTAGATGTTTGCCATAAACAAAATTACAGAGGAAAATGAAAAAATAAAGATACATATATAGATATAAAGAAGGTGAAATTGAAGGGGTTTATGAAAATGGGGTGTATTACAATTTATTAGTCAATTTTGGTAGCAAAATGGGGAAATAAGGTGTAATTCCTGTTCTACCCCTCACATGACTCGCACATGACCAATTTCGTTAGGGTTTTTGACGGCACGCCCAATTTTGGACAAAAGTGAGTGTGGCTGAAAGTTTATGGTTTTGAGTGCTTTTTGAAACATCATGTCTAAAAGTGTAACTCGAAAATTCTCACTACTATGACAAAGAAACTTCTCACTAGGACACCTTAAGGAGGGGAACTTCGCAAGTTCGAAGCTGTTTAAATGTCAAACTCCAAGAGAATGAACTATATGTTTCTCATCAGACCAAAAAAGTAATTGGAAGCCTTTTGGTTTTCACCTTTTTAACGTCTTGACTAAGCACAAGTGTTGGAGCAGTTATCACCAACAAAACGCCCACACAATACACGCTCCTTCAATACTTACATGAACTTAACTTAGAAAAGCCTTGTCCTAAATGCTTGGGCCCGGCAGCTATATTAATCCAATTTCAACATTCTGTTCTGTATAGGGCAATATGATCTTCTAAACCACAATCTTTGCTTGAATTTTGTCCTTTCAAACTTGTACAGGTTGCATCTATAACAATTGATAGCTAAATGCTAAACCTGTTTACACTTTATCTATTTCTCTTTCAGGTCTGCTTATTGCCTTTTGACCAAGTTCTTGTCCATCTTGCTTTTTAAAACCCTTAAGGTGCAGGATACCACTTATCAGAATATTCCAAAGTATTCATGTGATTGTCATCAACTGTTTTCTATGTATTACAATGGAATTTCAAAATATGATATAATATTGATAATTGTTGTTATAATTGTGTTATTACAAACATTCCCAAAGTGGGTATAAATAGGACACCACATAAAACCTAAGGTAACAATACAGGAAGAAAAGGAAAGAAATAATTAAGGAATAAACCAGTTAATAAATCCCCTATCTATGGTATGTTTTGACTAAGTTAATCAAATCTTGATTGGAGCATTTTTCTTTGGTAGTTGGTTTTATTGATCTCTAATTGTATTTTTGTCAATCTTTGATTGCTTCAGCGGATATCTTGTCCTCTGTTCAATCTAGATTGGATCAAATGTACTCTTTTTAGCATAATTAATAAATCTGTCTTTTTGTTAAAAAAATAAAGATAAATAAATAAAAATTCCCCAAACCAATCTACTGCCATAAATACTAAAATCTTGATTTCCAACAAAAACTTTATACGGTTGAACTGTTGACTGAGTCCTTGGATTTGATAAAAGCTAATAATTCATCCATTTCAGGTGAAACATTCACTGATGTGGTCGGGAGCCCTTATTATGTGGCGCCAGAGGTGTTGAAGAAATTTTATAGTCAAGAATGCGATGTTTGGAGTGCTGGGGTTATCATTTATATTTTACTTAGTGGGGTCCCTCCATTTTGGGATGGTGAGAAGTTCATGTTTCTAGCTTTGTTGAATTTTAGGACAAATTTATGATTCTAGGATCTAACAGTTACATCTATTTTTGTGGTATGAATCTTATGTTTTGGGTCAAGAACTGGAGCAAGGAATATTTGAACAGGTTTTAAATGGGGACCTTGACTTCTCATCAGAACCATGGCCTAGCGTATCAGATAGTGCAAAAGATCTGATAAAAAAAATGCTTGTAAGAGACCCCAAAAAGCGGTTGACTGCCCATGAAAGTCCTTTGTGAGTTACCTGATCTTGTTTTATGTTTTAATGCATCTAGACTCTGATTCCCAAACACACCCTGAATTGTTCTGAATTGGAATCCAAGTTGCTTTTCACTAGTCCACTTCATCTAGGATATAATTTCAAATTTATCAAGCAAAGCAATTGGAATCCCATAACTAAAGCTATGTAAAAAGTACTCAAGTTTTAATAACCTTTTCCTTGGTGTTATTTTTTATCTCGAAAAGCGGCTTTATGCACTTGCCGAACTCCAAATGAACTAGTTTGAAAAGTTTTCAAAAGCACCAATCTTGTGATTTTTTACAAGATTCCAAAGGCTACTTCTCAAGATTTCAGATTTTAACAAAAACTAGATAATGGTTTGGTTTTTAAAAGCAGCTATGTAAATACTTTTTAAGATGAATTTCCAAAAGCTCCCTTCGAGTATAAGAAAAAAAGGAAAATTGAACCTTTTCATAAAAGCACTCCATTTACTAGTCCAATCTAGTTACCAGAGATTATGCTCGCTTGCAGGCCACCCTTGGGTTCGGGTTGGTGGTGCGGCTCCTGATAAACCTCTTGATTCTGCCGTTCTAAGTCGTTTGAAGAAATTTTCTGCCATGAACAAGTTTAAGAAGATGGCTCTTAGGGTTAGTACTTGTAATCCTGAAGAATTGAACGTATTGTGGAATGTTTCATTAGACATATATTATGCGGGTATTATTCCATTTTAACATTGTAGAGGAGGAAAACTATGTTTTTTACGGTACTTTTTCTAATATAATGTTGTTCCAAATCATTATTCATTATAGTTTCTGTTTGTGACATGCGTTTTTTGTATTTGTTTGCTGTAGGTTATTGCTGAGAATCTATCTGAAGAGGAAATTGCAGGACTAAAAGAAATGTTTAAAATGATAGACACAGATAATAGTGGACAGATCACACTTGAAGAGCTGAAGAACGGTTTGGAAAGAGTAGGTGCCAATCTCAAAGATTCAGAAATCAAGAGTTTAATGCAAGCAGTAAGTGAAAATAAAATGTAAATGTTTAAAGTGATTTATTTTCTGTATGCTTGTTAGAACTTCTTGACAAACTAGTTAGTTTTGTTTTGTAACGAAGCAGTAAGTGAGCACATTTAAGTGTAAGTTTTGAAAATCTGAAGAGGCCTCCAGTCTAGAAGGACAGAAACGTATATGTATTGGTAGTGTGAAATTATTCAAAAAGTAATCATGGTAAAAGAAGTTGCTAGTTGAAAGAATTTGTTAGATGCACATGAACGAGTACCTTGATTGTATCTCTTTTTCGTAGATCTAAAGCAACTCATGAGAGGGAATTTAACTTTTAACTCTAAAACTTCTCCTTGTTATTCAACCATTCTTTTATGTACTACTTTAGATCGAACTAATTGGTTTCTTAGGGTGTTTAAAGTTCTTAACCTTCGTGGTATGGGTGTATTGGCAGGAAGAACATTTGGACACGATCTTCTCACACCTTAATTTATTTCTAACTTACCACCTTTCCCCTTTTTTTTCTTTTCAAAACCACAACTTTTGTTCTATTTTTGTACGTAATATACAGGAATTATTAGCACAAACTGGATTGATTCTATTGATGACATCCTTACCCATTTTCTTCTTTGATACCTTCTTTATACTGTCATTGACCACATTCTATAGCTCGTGTTCTGCTTAGATGATAAGTCATTGTAATGTTTACCATCCCTCATTCCGTCTGTGTCATTTGGATCTCCTTAACCATTTTCCCTTCTTCAAACTTTGTTCCTCCCCATATAATTTTTTTTTTTGCTTTATCTAGTATTTAGGATGGGAGTGTGGCTGAAATCTAAGGCTCTTTGGGTACCTGTTAATCTAGCTAGGGTTTGTTTATTTTTGTGACAAATGGCAATTTATTCCTTCTTGTTCCAGAGCAGAGGAATAGGGGCACAGGCAATTTTATTTTTTGGGGGAGGAGCAAGGGGAAAGAACTTTGAGGCATTGAGATAGAACAGTTTGGATCATTCCAACCTAACCTGAGTAGATGGCTTAGAAATTGACGTACCAAAATTTGGGTTTGGCCCGGTCAAATAAATTTGAGATGGTCTTCTTCTTTTTTTGGGGGGAATACTAATGAGGTTTGAGCCGATTGGGTTTGGGAGGGCTCAAACTCACGCCCTCATACAACGATATGTCTCTAACGGCTACTCCACTGCCACTGGGCTAAAGCTCAGGTGTTAATTTTGAGCTTGTTAAATACAGAAATGTCCATATATAAAAATATATGATATACAAAATTGTAGTTTCTCAAATTTGATATTAACTTTCATTACATTGAAGTAGAATTGACCACAACCAAATACGAGCAAGCCAGCCAGGTTTCTAATGATTTTCCTTGTAAAAAGTAGCCTCTTACACCTAATAATCTTATTTGATGAGAATCAAGAATGATTAACTTAGAGAATAACAATTACCAGAATCTCTGCACCTTATACTTGGGACATGCTGGATCTTAGTGCTCTCAATCACCTTGGGACATGCTGGATCTTAGTGCTCTCAATCACCAAAATTGGACTGTTCCATATGGGTGCAGTTTCATAGATTTGTTCAATCACAATGCGTAAGTACGGATTATCTTCCTTTGGCTAGTATGTTATGATCATACAGCTACAGCCAAACGAGGCATTTAGGATTCACCAAACAGCTCCCAAAGAGTTCTTTTTTTTCTGGCAATTATCTTATATGCGTTAATACTTAATAGCAAAGTTTAAGTTGTTTTGTGCTAAACGTTATGTAGTCATTTAGTAACAGCCTGCTTAGCATTTTGGGTTGTGTTGGCACTCCCATAAGACATAATTTCTTTAAATGTTTTTCTGGTGTTTTTTCCTTTTTGTGATGATAATCATAAAAGGAATGGACGGGGATTCGTCAAGATATTTGATCCGATTTTCCTGTTTATCTTTTTAGGATTAGGTTATAATTACGTAATGTAACGCAATTAAAAAAGTTGAATTATTTTTGAAGTATCTTGGCAATTTTGAATTGTTTTTTTAAAAAATTGAATTAGTTTATATAATGTATAATCTATATCTATATAGTAAAAACTCTAATTAGCTCCATTGTTACTAACAAAATAAAATAAGAGAGAGAGAGAGAGAGAGAGACTAAGAGAGAGCCCGAAGTTGAATAACTAGCTACATTGATGCTCTTTGAGCATTGTGTCATTTCCTGTTTACGTCTTGCTTGCTTATCTTTTTTTTTTCCTCTGTTACGCATAACTTTGAATCCAAGTAATTGACCTTTTTCCCATTTTTTTTCTAATTACTGTGGACATTTTAGGCAGACTTTGACAATAGTGGAACGATAGATTACAGTGAGTTTGTAGCAGCGATGATGAATCTAAACAAAGCCCAGAAGGAGGATTATATGTTTGCAGCTTTCTCTTATTTCGACAAAGATGGGAGCGGATACATCACAGCCGATGAGCTCCAACAGGCTTGTGAACAGTTTGGTTTGGGTGATGTTCACCTTGAAGATATTATCCGTGAAGTTGATCGGGATAACGTAATTAACCATGCATAACTTAACTTCTCTCTCTCTCCAGATCATATATATATATATACGGTGCTTTTACACTGGGATATTTGCGTGACACAAAATAGTGACATATCAATCTGGTGATTACACATTAGCTAGAATAGATTTTGACAATGATGAATTGATATTGGTTCTACATTCTAACCAATAAATATTGGCCACACGACCACACAAGATATGTCATATATATATATATATGTCCATCTAGAACCATCAGAATTTCATAACTAATAACTATCACTTTGACTTTTGCACTTTCCACGGTGATAAATAAATCTTATCTATTATGGTGAAATATTATGTCCCAAAAAGGAAACGAGAGTCTATTTTTAATTTGAGATGTCGCAAAAAGAAAAGCGGATGACTTTTAGTTTGAGATGGAGGAAGGAGTAGTACTCCTTTTTCAACTTATCACCTATATCTTAGATAAAAGAATAAAATATTCTAACACTAGTACGTATAACTTGATTCATAATTCCTCAATCAAACCATTTGATTGAATATTGATCTTGTGCTGATTACATGTGCAGAAAATTAAATTCTTCAAAAGTGCCTCATCTCGAGCATGCTCTAAGCCAAGTTTGTGTTCTTCATAGAATAATTAAGAAAACAAACTTGGATTACTAATATTCAAGTACCTGCATATTTTGCCATGCTAACAAATTGGATTGATCAATTATGAATCTGAAGGAAACATGCACTTTTACGTTGTTGTGCATTGAACCTGGTATCATACATATATACATACATACATACACATATTTTAATATATATATATATATATACCTGTGTGTGTGATTTGAGTTTTGCTTCTTCCTTTCAGGATGGGCGCATTGACTACAGTGAATTTGTGGCTATGATGCAAGATACAAGCGGTTTTAGCAGGAAGGAATTAGAAAACAGCACTAGCATTGCTTTCAAGGATGCCTTTAAACTTGGTAAAGTTTGATTCTTTTGATACTCCAAGGACACATTTTATAGTCATGTAATTAGTAATTACTACCTCCGTTCCAAATTAAGAGTCGGTTACTTAACCGCCTAACTTTTTAACAAATCACTAATTTTAATATAATCAATGGTTACCTCCAAAGTTTATTTTAAATATTTTTTTTCCCTACTCTGCCTCTTATTATAATGCGATATTAGACTTGCCTCCCTATTTTGATCAGACTTAAAACATTTTACCTGTACATGCTAGAGAATTCTAAAGGATTACGTAAAAATAGAGGGTTAAACCAAAGGTTTATGTTCAATTAATTAGACATTTCCCCTCCCCTTGACCATGCTTTCTCATTGCGTAATCTTTTGATATGACTAGAATTTTGGGAGCAATTCTAAATGATGTTGAAGATAGGCGGTCTAATTTTGCATTAAGAATACGGGCAAAAGACAAAAAGTAAAAATTAACATCGGATTTAAACTATTATATTATCAAGTGCGGCTCATGTATGACAGTTTTTAATTTGGGAAGGGGCAGTAATTGTTTCTTGTTTATAAGTTGAAGGAATTTGGGGAATGCACTATGCTGTAAAGTTTTATTGGGTCTTTTTTTATTCACAAGGCTGTTAATATTTCTACTCATTTCTGTAGTTAGTGTTTGTAGTTGTATTTGAATATGAACAGTCGAAAGCATCACATGTAATGCATTTTCGTAAAATACATTTGCATCATGATATCTCTTGAAACAAATAAATTTGAGATACATTGGTCGCTATCTCATAGGAACACAATTGTATTACGGACTCGTTTTGTTTGAATTTTAAGAAAGTAATTGACATTTACATTCCGTGAAGCTCGTCTTTTGGCATTTAGCTAGAACTCAATTTTACAGGTTTAGTATAATTTGTTAAAACTATTATTAATTGTAATTTTAGTTTAATTAAAATTTGTTACCAAGTTACAACTATTACTTATATGCTCTTTTATTATATTATAATAGAAAAACAAATGTATGATTATTTGTTGGCGAAGTGGTAATTTTGTCCAAACAAAAGAGGGAGAGCCAGAAAGGATTTTCGGGAATCCTTTAGCTTTTTCCTATTATATATGGGAATGGATATATATATATATATAATTTTCTTTTTTCTACTGCAGAATTCATCCAAATATTGGATTAGATAACTGAAATCAACGCATGCACCACGTGTTGTTTATGGTTAATTTATGTTTCTTTTTTCTTTTTTTTTAAGAAGGTTTGTACATGCTTTAAACACGACATAAAATTCTATTGAATCTTAATTATGTATATATAGCATGATTGTTGTGAAAGAGGTAGTAAAGCCAAAAATATTTAATTAGGTTACTTTATTTTCTTTTGTCACAAAAAGATTAGGCGATGGGAGATTATTTTCCATTTAAAATCAAGACATATCACAATACTAAATAAATATTTACAGTGACTTTTATAGATCATCCATTGTAAAAAATTGCTAACAGTGGCCTAATCTTAGCTAGAATTAATTACTTTTTAACACCTAAAAAGAAATTTGCACTATGACTATGACTCTAGCTGATTCGAGCTGGCTATGACTCGAGTTCACTATGGCTCGAGCGGCTATGACTCGATCCAGCTAGAGTCATAATCCCGATAACTTTTTAAAAGAAATTTGCACCGGAACTATGACTTTAGCTGCTCAAGCTTGAGTTTACCCTTGAGTGGTCCTCTTCCAAATAGGCCCTTTGGATGGAAATTATTATGTCCCTAAAGTCTTCCCAATAAATTTCTCAAAAAAGGGGAAAAAAAAGTCTTCTCAATAAGCCAATAGCCTTATAGCTTAGTGGCATCCTCTCTGATCTTGTATTAAAGAAATCGCATATTTGAAACTCATGGACGTGATATTCGAACTTAATAAAATTGTTTGTCCACCCTTTATGGATGGTTGATGATATGTCAACCTCTTAAATGGGTGGTTATTGATGATGATACATATAATCATATTTTTTTTAAAAAATACGCGTGCATAACTAATGTTTATATCTTACTAGTAGACTATTTCTTAATTAACCCCTTTTTATTTTAAATCAACTTTTTGTTATCTTACTATATTCTTTTTAACTCTTTTCAATATATATATATATATATTTATTTTTACTAAATAAGTGACGATTTACAAAACTTTCAGAAAAAAAGGAAAAGACCATTATGCAAAAGAGCATTAATGCAATTGAATGGATACACCAAAACAGGAATATGTTTAGCGAGAGCAATTTATCTACAAATTTGGCATATGTATGTTCACAGAGTGCTCGAGTAAATTGGCAAATTTACTTGGAACCCGTTTGGTTATCTTCTAATTTATGAATTAAATAATTTAAAATTGTTTAATCTAATTTGAAAGTTTGGTTGTAAAAATGAATTAGTATATAAAATGATAAACTTAATTTAATATTTAAGACATTAAATAAGAAAATATAGAGATATAGTTAAAATTACATAAATTATAACTATCATATAAATTTATGTGAAAAAAATCACACCACAAATTTTTTTGTTAAAATGAAAAAATTTACAATTTGTTAATTTATAACAAAACAATTATAAATTAGATAATTTATGCAACCAAACGAGCCCTTATATTTCGTAACAAACCACAAGTACTTATTTTATGCTTGTTGATTTAGTCATACTCATAATTCTTACCTAGATCTATCAATGGATCAGATTTTAACTTGATTATTCTATATTCAATTCGATTTGTTAAGGGAAAAAATTCAATCCAGTATGATAATGCGATGGATTATTAATAATCAAGTCCATATTCGATTTTATGAGTTTAATGGATTTTTAATCCGAATATCCAATCTCAATATTTTAAGGTTTTATTTTTTTTATTTTTTAACTAAAAAAATAAGTAGATAACAACTTTCAACAACAAATAATATAATGGAATGAATAAAATATTCATTTAGATAATGCACTAATAATTCCAAAAACCACAAAAAAAAATGTAATGATATTAGCACTCCACAAAAAGTATTTTAACATTCCAAAATAATCTTTAATGACTAAAAAAAGTCCCAAAAGATCTATTTAAAGTGTCATTAAAAATGATTTTGGAGTGTTAGAGTATCTTTATGGAGTGCTAATATCATTACAAAAAAAAAATTCTTAACATCAAGACAAATGAAAACTAAATAATGCTCCAAGCCTCGAACAACAATTCAACGCAACTTGATATATATATATATATTCAATATATACATATAAATTATATAGTGCATAATATTAAAACAAATTGGACTGTTAACGGATTAGATTTACCTAAATACATGTTTGTTTCTCTATATTATCGGATTAATGGATTCAGATCATAATCGGATTGAAATTTCAAATTCATATCCGATCAATACATTGGATTTGGATTGGATTCGAATCAAAATACAATCCATTGACAGGTCTACTCCTACCTACACGGCTATACTACCTTACACGAGTTAGCAAACTCTAATAAGGTCATAAAAGTAACCTTTATTTAGGGGTGGCAAACCCAACCCATTAGGTTTTTGACCTAGTCCAACCCTAATGGGGCGAGTTAGGGAAGGATTTTTTTCGAATCCGAGTCGAATTTGAGTTTCAAGGAAAAAATCCATACAGGGTTCGAGGCGGGTTAAGATTTCGCCCTTTGAAAACCTGACCCAGCCCACGTACATACATACATACAAACATATATATATATATAGTTGTTCATATAAAAATAATAATTATTCATATACAGTCAAGTCCTTTGAGATCTTAATTAAGGCGAAAAGTGTCGTAGTGTTTGTGTCTCCGGAAAGGACTGATATGAAGATGAATTATTTTATCCAGGGTAGTTTCTACTATTAAAGGCTATTGTGATGAATCAATTAAGATCAGGTTCAGTTAACTCTGTGGAAAGAACTATATCTTTCAAAATATATTTTCTTTAAAAATCACCTTTTAAACTGCTTTTGTTTTCAAAATGGCTCATTTTCTAAATCGACCACCAAATAATGCACAAATGATTTATGGTTTATCTTGTAGCTCTTCTGTATCTTCTTCCTCTATAACTTCTAATAAAAAATTAAATGCCGTTTATAAAATTACCTACCTTCCAGAAGATGAGAAAATACCTGAAACGGAATTGCCTTTGACAAATCCTTATAATGTTTTTTCAAAACCATCTTCTAGATCTCTTTCAAAAACTGCCAAATAGCTTTTTGGCCCAAAAACAAAACTCCCAGTAAAATAGTATGTTCAAGCCTCTAGCTTTGACAATTACCAATGCCCTGTCGGTTCCCATGAACATTTCATCACCCTTTTTCTTCTAGATGATTTTGCTAGAATTGTTATTTCTCAAGGATACACCCACCCTCATTTTAGTGCTGTCCGAATTGCCCTCACCTTTCATGCAAGAAAAGGAATCCCTGTGGTCTCTCAGATTGCATTACTTGATAGTTGTTATACTAAATACTAGCATACTTGCATCGGTACAATTCAGACCACTCTAAATACCGGTATAATTTTTGTTATTCTTTTCACAAACTTCAATATCCCCCTTTATGATCCATGTCTCAAAACAGCCTGGAAAATCCAGGTACACATTATTGGTGCACCTATGGTGTCAAACACTTTTTCCGCAACCTTGCATCATTAAATGGTTTACAAAGTCCAAAACCATGCCTTTGATATCACTGTTCTAAATTCCAATTCTGAAGATACTTTGCTCATCAAAGTTGATTTAAACCAAGCACCAAGTCACACCTATGTCCCCAGACAGCTACTCCATGAAAAGTTTGTTAAGCTCTTACCTGAATCCTAGATAACCTCATATGAAAAGCTCCATGAACGCAACAACCATATTCCCGTTCATTCTACTGATCCTATCTTTGTCCGAAAAAATGATAAGTCGGTAAAAATCAAGTTCCCAAGAGCCTCAACCTCGAATCCACAACCTACTTGTCTGTTTTCTGCTAAGATCAACATGCTTAAGCCTATGTTGTAAAATCTTTTCGACGTGCCATCATAATGATTTTCAATGTCTCTAAGTAGAAATGAGCAACACTTCATTTGCAGATACTCTTCTCTTGCAATATCTCTATAGTGGTCTATCTGACCAATAAATTATGTATAAAGATATCCGAACAATGCATCAATCGTACATATTGCTGAAATTGAAGTTGGCAATATTCTCCAAGGCTAGAGTACTATTCTTTCAATCTTCCTTCCATTCTAGCAATGAATTTAAAGATGCATGTGAGCAGATCATATATATATATGTATATATATATATATATATATTAATATAGGAATACATAGTATTCTTAAGAAACACCTATCCACAACTCAACACTCTTCTTGTCGCTTTTATAGCTCATGATAGTCAGCTCTCTAGTCTATATTATCTACGGACTAGGCTCCTATCCAATGCCCTCTATTTTCAGAGCTAAATTAATGATTTTTTTCCATGAAATTTGGTGGAGATGATCTCTATAAAAAGTAAATTGTATCCACAAAATTTCATCAAAAGATTCAATTTAGAAGTGGGTGCAATGATCATTTAAAATTTCAACATTAATAATAAATATATATACCAAATTTTACTACACCTACTTCCAGTTTGAGTTTCTTGCCTAAATTTTATAGAGATGATCGACTTAATATATAGATTATCTCCATCAAGTTTCATGAAAAATGCCATCCGTTTAACTCTTAAAATGGGGGAAATTGGAAGAAAGGGTAATAGAGAAAAGCCAACTCCACTCTCTATGACTCCGATGCCCCACCTTTATCTAAACGTTGGCCTCTCCTTTTCCCTCCACCACCACCTCATTATTTATATCACTATTTGTCTATTTTTATATATATTGCAAAATCATTTACGCATATCTATCTTTATATTTGTTAATTTGTATTATTTGATTTCTAGATATTTGTCTTTCACATGCAGTGCTAGTGCAAATTATAGATGAATGTTGTGATTTTACTAGACCAGACCCGACCCGAGACCTACTAATTTGGGCGGGCTAATATATGAACGGGTCGAGTTTAATTTTGTCCAAATCTATTTCATATTTGAGCCATTGTCATTCCTACTTTTAACTCTGTGAAGAGGACATTTTCCTTGTTTAAAGAAAGACCGACTTTTTTTAGATGAGTGAAATGGATCACCTTTTCCTTTTAAACTACGATACTACTCCTCACCAAGCTTAACGGTAAATTTGTAAATTTACCTATCTATATTGTAAGGGAAATAAACATCACATCACTAATTTATAAAATCAATTGCTCATATCTAGTTACAATAAATTATATAAATTTTGAGCCATCAGATGTATTTTCAAGATATCAAATCAATAAAGTCAACAAATTTTCTCTCTTATTCGACCAATCTTCTCTATTATCTCTCATTTACTTCTTTTTACCATTTAAAATACATTAACTTTAAATAAAAAACTAAAAATTATTAAAATTTGCATATTTGAAAGATTAAGTATCAATACTTATGAAATAAGATCTATTATGATTAGAAAGTTATGTGTAAAAGGAAAAAAATTCAAGAAAAACTATTGTAACCCACTTTTTCTCTCTGCAAACATGTTTCTCCATATAACTTGCATTTAGATTATTTTACATTATTTATCTGTTTTAAATACAATTGCAACCTAATTCTTCATTTAGTTTAAATATATATATATATATATTTAATCTTTTACAAACTTAAATATTTTTTTATACATACATACATATATATATATAGAGCCATTCTTAAGGACCATCCATTTCGATGAGGTAAATTGATGAATTTTTTCATGAAACTTAGTAAAGAAAATATCTATAATGAGTAGATCATTTTCACCAAATTTTATAAAAATATTCAATCGAAAAGTGGGTTATCTACTTATTAAAGAGATCATCTTCACCAAGTTTCATGAAAAAATTCATCCGTTTACCTCTCGAAATGGACCGTACTTAAGTTAGTTAATTTATGGGTAGTCATTAAAATAAGGGTTATATATATATTTTAAAATTTTACAAAATATATAATGTCATTGTAATAATAATAAGGTACATTAATTTTTTTCAAATATTTGCTTTGGTATATATTGGTAAATGATTAGAGATGTCAAAATGGCCCAACCTTAATGAGGTGCGAAAAGGGTCGAATTCAATCATATCATCTGCAGGGGTAGATTCGAGTTTTTCAATAGAAAATCACATCAATCGAGCTAGGTCGAATTTATCTTTTGGTGTATCGAGTTTAGCTTTAGCAACCCCCATCCCCCGCTTTACAGTTAAATCAGTTGACATTTTTATCTATAATAACTTATTATGTCGGTTTAGAATTTTTTTTGCCAATTAAAATGTGATTTTTTGTGTGTACAGTTTTTTATTTAATATTTTAAGTTGAATGTTGTTTAGATATTGGATATTATTTTTTTCAATCTCACTATTTTCAAATTGTTAATATTTCACCATGGTTCGATAAATACAATATCATAAGAAAGCCATTCTCTTAAAAACTGTCCTTAAGAGAATGGTTAGATATATAAATTTTAAAATTTTGTGCATTAAAATTAGAAATTTAATGTTTGTAATAATAATATGGTACACAAAATATTTTCTTATATCGAATTGATGTCAAATGCAACCCAACCGTATCATTTCAAATTGAAGCTATCATCACGGGGGTAGATTCAGTTTTTCAATATAAAATCACCTAATCGGATGGGTCAAATTTATCTTTTGGTGTATCGAGTTCAGTTTTAATAACAACTGCTTTACAGTTAAATCTATGACATATCTATTTAAGATAATTTATTATGTGGGTTCATAATTTTCTTACTTATTATAATAGATTTGTTGTCTATACAATTTTTTTAAGGTGGTGTTACTTACATCCCTCAAATTTGTCACAAAACACACCCTTTAAAATTTAACTAAAAAATATTTTAACACCTCCTTATTTCTCGCAAACACCATCTTATCTTGCCTGATGTTAGGTGAGCATTTAACAACACATTCTCCTCTGTGAGCCAAGTTTTTATAAATGCACTCATCTAATTACGCGGGCTCTCTTTATACTGGCCTTATTTGAACTATACTCCAATAATTCATTATTTGATGTTAGGTGAGTTCTTATAAATAAACTCTCCTCAAGTGAGGCGAGTGTGTGTGATTGTACTCACCTCTCATTAGGTGAGTTTTAGAGGATATTAGTGATTAGAAACTACTTCAGAGAGGTGTTTGTGACAAGAGGAGTATATGTGACAAATATAGAGAGTATAAATAACATTGCTCTTTTTTTAATTATTAACATTTTAAATTATAAGTTGTTTAAATATTGAATATTATTTTTTCAACCCCACTATTTTGAAATTATTAATACGTTTTATGTCTTTCACCGACAACCTGGCTAATTTAGTATACGAGAAAAGGTGTAATAACGTATGGACTAATCGTGCTCTTCCACTTGATATAAAAAGCGCCAAAGGATTTGGATCCAAAATTCTAGGGCTGGGAAATTAAAATCGAGAATCAGAGAACCAGTTTGACCTGAATCGATAAAACCCGGTTCGGTTTGGTTCTTAAAATTATGTTAATTTTTTTTATTGGTTTTGTTCTTATAAATAGTTAGCCGTTCTTTATATAATTTCTTTCCGATAACCGTTAAGGAATTATTATTAGATTTTCCTTTCTAAACTCTATTCCAATACTTAGGACCTAAGCCGTTAACCGTTATTTCTTTACAATAACTATTAATATTTCGAATTTTCTTTTGTTAACGATTAACCAATAAATCGGAGAAACCGAACCATTAGAACACGTTCAATTCTTAAACCATTCTTCACTTTTTTATAATTAAAACCAAATCGTTATGATATAATCGGTTTCGATAAACATTTCTTTCAAAAATTGCTGAAAAACCGAATCGGTCCCCGGCCTACAAAATTCTCCTCGTTGTCCTTTTGTACCAATTTGTGCCATTTCAATCAACACACTCACCCAATTCTGATTCTACTTTTTCTTCTCCCTCCGCAATTCGAAATCTCCTCTTTCAAGATCTAAAACACCCCCCCCCTCCCTCTCTCTGGTAATTAGCATTTCTCCGCTCTCTCTCCCCATGTACAATTTTTCTTCATTATGTAATAATATAATTGATTTGATGGTTTACGTTCCGTTAGTCGAAAAAAGAATCAGTGTTGTCTAATTTCCTTTTTCTTAATTAATTTTGATGCCAATTCGGGACTTATTTGCGGGTCCTAGCATATTTTTATTACGTTGGTGGTAATTATTCTATTTTTATTTTTGGATTCGTTTAATCTTCCTTCAAAAAATTTAGGAACTGTGTATATATATACACATTAGTCATAACCCACGCCAACGAGGCATAGAAGAAGTAATCCAGCTAAACTGAGGAGTATCCAAAAGTAATGAAAATAGTGTCTGAAGATGTTGATGAATAAAATGCATTCAATTTGCTTGATTTTGTAAGCTCTTGAAGACTATAATTGTGACTGTGAGCATTGATATTGAGAGAAACCATCGAGAAGACTATTTATGAGCACTGATACTGGGAGAAGCAATGAGGCCACATAATCTCAGCATTAGTATTTGCTTATTGTCGTAGCTCAATATTTATCATTATGCAAGAATGAGATAACAATTTACAAATAATTAAGTACACTTATTATTGTCAGTGATATCACCAGACTGCCCAGCATCAAGCAGTAAATAAAACTTCCAAGAAGCTAAGAAGGTGTACATATCAATAAATTTTGTTAGGTTGCGAAGATGCAGTATGGCATGTTATGTGTTGAATTTGCTAAGATTCGTTAAAGTTGATCACTGTGGTTAGGTCTTAGAAGGAATAGATGCTTTGCATACTGTTAATTTGGTCCTCTAGTGTCCATCTGGCATTTTCGTTCATCCATCGGGCAATGAGCAACCTCTTTTGAATGCATAGATGTGTTGAAAAAAAAATAAGGAGACAAACAAGGGCAAAACTTTCGTATTTGGGTGGATCAGGTTTTAGTTGCACAGATTGGTTCATCATCATGAACACATGCTGGTGAAGTTCAAGAAGTGGGAGCTATGTGGTGAGACCTCTCTCTCTCTCTCACACAACGCGCGCGCACGCGCACACCGTACAAGTACACAAGCAATTATGCATTAGTGCTATGTGCCTTTGCCCTTTTTAAGCTAACCATTGTTAACTCCTGCAGGTGAAGAGCAGCACGGTTGCTTAACCACAGTTTTATTAAGTGCAAAGGTAACACTTGAGATTCTATTGCTTAAGCATCATAATAAATGCACCTTTTGGTGGATCCGGCTCCTTCAAAGGTAGAGTTGTGCAATCTAGACCACTAATTTTAAACTGAACGGTTTGAATTAGCTTATATTTGATTGAGTCCTCACCAGAGGCCATGATACACTTCTTCAGGGAAAAATGAGAAGGGAAAGAAAAATTGAATATAATTTATTTTTCTTCATACATTGTTGTCTTCTCATATAACATTAGAAGCTAAGTTTTTTCAATAATTATGAAAAGAAGAGGGAATTCACATATAAGATAAAAATCTCTACCTTTCTTTTCTCTTCTTATCCACATTAACCAAACTAGAAAAAGAAAAAATAAACTCTTTTTATCCACATTAATCAAACAAGAAAAACAAAAAAGAAACTCTTTTACGTTTTCTCTTCTTTTTGGTTGCCAGATGCCAAATCTTTGAACTGATTGCAGCATGAATGTTCTTAATTGATATGCTTAGTTGCGGGAGCTTCACAGTAACGTACTGTTTGCTTCAAGGATTTGGCAAGAAATTTGAACAGAAAGAGGAATAAACAATGATAAGTGTTTTGCCTTCGTATTCTTAAATGACACCTCTGAAGTAAAAGAAAAGTCCAAAAGTTTTTAAGAAGGGTACCGCTGGTTGGTTTTAAATAGAAAAAAAAATGAATTTATTGATAGAATTGTTTCATACATGAAAGGAAAACAAATTTTGTGGCTTAATTTGTTGGAAAAGGGAAATTAGGCTTAAGGAGGCTTTTATGGAAATCGATTCCTTGGAAGATTGATGTTGTTAAACTCCAGTAAGGATGAAAAAATGTAGAATCTTGAACAGCAACACTCCTTGTAGGAAGGAAGAATGGAAGATGAAAGTCATATGAGAAGTGAAAGAAGTTAAAAAAGAAAATTTCCGTCTCTGTTTCTTCTTTGCCAATGAATAATAACAATAATAATAAAAATGTTGTAAAATTTGTAGTAAACCACTGAATTATCTAGGGTTCCTTAGGATATTAAGGTTAATTTCTCAAATGGGTTCTACACCATAAGAGCCGAATTGAAGAATTCAATATATTTTTTTCATTCCTCAACCCTATCTATTACATGAATATATATAGTATCTCCACATTCTCACTCCTCCAGCTCACTCAACAAACTTGGAATATTTTCACATGCTTCTCACGGTTTAAGAAATAATAAAAGGAAAAAAGAAAACAAATTACTTAGTAAAAGACAACTCTACCCTTTATTTCAAATTCAGTTCACTACATTTCCCTCCCTTTAACATCCTTGTCCTCAAGGATTGAAATCTGGAAAATTGCTGGCAATGAAGCTCCAATCCTCCCAGGTTGCATCTTCAGGTGCACAAATTGACCATTGAATCAGTACCTGACCCACTGGACTGTTCTTCTCTTGATCATTCTTCTATTAAGGATAGCCATCGGTTGAACCCTCCCGATCCGTGACCCCCGCAAGAACCCTAACGACCTCCGAGAACTACTATTTTGGGTCCGGGACCCATGAAAGACAGGATGTATTTTTGATTGAGCTGGTAATTGCAACTTATAAGCAACTAGACCCACATTTGCTAAGACTTGGAATGGTCCATAGTACCTAGCTGACAGCTTTAGGTTTCTACGCATAGCCACTGATGACTGTCTATAAGGTTGTAGTCTCAAATAAACCCAATCTCCCACATCAAATGATCGCTCTGTTCTCATTTTATCACCATAATTCTTCATCCTCTCTTGTGCTACCTCCAAATTATCTTTGGCCAACTGAATCATGATGTTTCTTTGCTGCAACATGTCTTCTACTGCTGCCACAGAAGTACTAACTGGAACATAGCACCCTTGCAATGGTGGGGGATAACCATATAAGAGCTGGAAGGGTGTCATTTTAAGCCTAGAGTGATAGTGAGTGTTGTACCACCACTCTGCTAAAGCCAACCATTGATGCCACGCTTTGGGTTTTGAACTAACCATGCACCTTAGGTACATTTCTAGACAGCTATTCACTCTCTCTGATTGGCCATCAGATTGAGGTGGTAGGCCGTACTCATATGCAAGCTAGTTCCCAATAATTTGAAAAATTCTTGCCAAAATGCACTGAGGAAGATGGAGTCTCTATCAGAGACTATAGATATAGGAAGGCCATGTAACTTGTGGACATTATCCATGAAGGCTCTGGCCACAGTTGCAGCGGTATAGGGTGTGATAACCCTATGAAATGACTGAATTTGGTGAATCTATCCACCACTACCATAATGACTTCCTTGCCTTCTGACTTAGGCAATCCATCAATGAAGTCCATGGTCACATGCTGCCAAGCTTGTTCAGGAATAGGAAGTGGCTGTAAAAGGCCAGCTGGAAGTGTATTTTCAGTTTTGTTCCTTTGGCACACATCACAATGTTTAACATATTGTTTTAACTCTTTTTTCATGTGTGGCCAATAGAAATAGGTCTTGGCTTTTTGATAAGTTCCTTGGATGCCCACATGACCTCCTTCTGCTGAGTTGTGCACCATCTGCTTCAGTTGCTCCTCCAATTCCCCATGGCTGCCAACATAAATTTTGCCTTTGTACCTAAGAATACCATTTGAGAAGGTATGCTTAGGAAGTGTAGTTGGAGATATGAGATATTGGTTGATTAGTTCAGTAGCTGCAAAGTCATTCTTATAAGAGTCTTCTATTTCATTGATCCATTGGGGTTTGATTAATGTGAGAACATGCATTTGAGCAGTACCTTCATCCCTTCTTGATAGAGCATCTGCGGCCCTATTTTCAGTGCCTTTTTTGTATTTAATCTCATAGTCATACCCCAATAATTTCACAGCCCATTTCTGTTGCAGCAATGTGGATACTCTCTGATCCCCAAAGAATTTAATGCTCTGTTGATCAGTATGAATGGTGAAATGGTGGCCTAGCAAATAGTATTTCCACTTCTGCACAGCAAGCACAATAGCCAATAACTCCTTCTCATAAGTTGATAACCCTCTATACTTTGGCCCCATTGCTTTACTGAAGTAAGAGTGGTGGCCTGCCCTGCTGCATTAGTACTGCTCCTACTCCATGGAGACTAGCATCAGTTTCCAATACGAATGGTTTGCTAAAGTCTGGTAGTGCAAGCACAGGCACCGTAGTCATAGCTTTCTTAAGCTGCTCAAAGGCAGCTTCAGCTTCAGGGTCCAAATAAAATTGCCTTTTTTCAACATATCTGTGAGAGGCTTGGCAATCACGCCATAATTTTGCACAAATCTTCTGTAATAACCAGTGAGGCCCAAGAAACCCCTCAGTCCTTTAATATTGAGCGGTTTTGGCCAGCTAAGCATGCTGTCCAACTTGTGATGATCCGCTGCAATGCCTTTACTGTTAATCAAATGCCCCAAATACTCTATTTGTGGCTGAGCAAAAGAGCATTTGGTGAATT
This sequence comes from Lonicera japonica, assembly GCA_021464415.1. Lineage (NCBI taxonomy): Eukaryota > Viridiplantae > Streptophyta > Magnoliopsida > Dipsacales > Caprifoliaceae > Lonicera > Lonicera japonica. The sequence goes on from JAKCWG010000123.1 coordinate 123,310, forward strand.
TGGCATGTAACTGATGTTTCCTTAGCAACTGTAGTACAAAACTGAGATGTTTCACATGTGATTCAAGGTTAGGACTATATATCAAGATATCATCGAAGAAAACCAATACAAATTTTCTAAGATATGGTTGAAACACATGGTTCATGAGGGATTGAAAGGTTGCTGGTGCATTAGTGAGCCCAAATGGCATCACTTTGAATTCGAAGTGGCCCACATGTGTCCTAAAGGCTGTCTTATAAACATCTGGTGGGTGTACTCTCACTTGGTGATAGCCTGCTCTCAAATCAATTTTAGAAATATTTGTGCCCCTCTCAATTCATCTAACAACTCCTCAATCATGGGAATATGGTATTTATCTTTAATTGTGCCCTCATTCAACTTCCTGTAATTGACACAAAACCTCCATGTCCCATCCTTTTTGCCAACCAACAAGACTGGTGAAGCAAAAGGGCTGTGACTGGGTTGTATAATGTTGGTGTCTAACATTTCTTGCACTAGTTTCTCAATGACAGCTCTTTGAATATAAGGGTACCCTATAGGGTCTCTGATTGGTGGGCTCAAAATTACTTTTGAGAGGAATGTGGTGGTCCAAAGCTCTTGTAGGAGGAAGGCCTTTAGGTTCAGAGAAGACATCACTATATTGTTGCAATAACTGGTGAATAACCATGGGTGGTTGAGTGGTTTCTTCTTGAACAGAGTTATAGCAAAAAATTGACCAATCAGTCCTTGTGTCCCCTTTTTCCACAGTTTTTTCAGAGCTGTACCAGTCATAGCCTTTAGTGAGCTAGACTCTCCCCTTGCAACACCACTTTTTTGCCTTTTCTGTAAAATGATAGCTTTAGGTTCTTAAAATCAAATAGGATTGGACTGAACTGTTTCATCCAGTCCACTCCCAGCACCATATCACATCCCCCCAAGGACAACACTCTCACATCAGCTTCATATTCTTGCCCATGCATGGACCATTTGAGTTTCGGGCAGTGAGCATCACTTATAAGAGAATTTCCATCAGCCACAGTGATATTGATTTTGCTTGTTGGTTCAATCACATATCCACTATGGTGAAGGGCTTCCAGATCTATAAAACTGTGGGTACTTCCACTATCAATCAGGATTGTAATGGGGCACTTCTTTATCTTCCCTTGCACCTTAATAGTACTATTGCTAAAGTTGCCTGTGAGGGCATGGAGTGAAATTTCTACTCCCCTGTCCTCCAGTAGCTCCTCAATTTCATCTCCTTCTTGTCCCTCATCTTCCCTTATATCCTTACATTCCAGCATGAAGAGTTGTTGAGTTTTGCATTTATGACCCGGTTTGAAAGTTTCATCGCAATTATAGCATAAACCTTTCTCTCTTCTTGCTCTCATTTCGGCGTAGGATAGTCGTTTAATGGGTGGTGTGGTAGGATTAGTGTTGGTTGTTGTGTTGGTCATAGGTTTTTTGGTTTGAGTGGTGGTGTTAGCAATGGTGGAGGCACTGAAATTTGTGGTTGAGGTGGGTTTTGAAGGTTGAGAATAGGATGAGGTAGTGTAGGTGTAAGGTTTTGGTAAGGATTTGATTTTTTTGTTGTTACCCTCAATGATGGTTTTTTGTAATTTAGCCATGTACATAGCCTGAAGCAAGGTTGAAGGGTTTAATAATTGGACCATTCTAGCTATTTCCTCCTTCAAGCCACTAATAAAGTTCCTCATAAAAAACTCTTCATCTAATGCCCTGTTTTTTGCCTTCATCAAAGCTTTTAATTCCTCAAAACTCTCATGGTAGTCATCAACAGATCCATTCTGCTGTAATTTTTTGAATTCACCTATGATATCCTCATGACCCACCTCTTCGAATCTAGCCAACACATCTCTCACAAAATCATCCCACTTGATCTCCGTATTGCTTTCCTGGTAGTCATGAAACCAGGTGTCTGCCTTACCCTCCATGTGCATACTCACCATCTCAATTTTCTGTTTATTGTTCATCTCATGTATGTTGAAATATTTTCTACACTTCCTTAACCAAGCCCTGGGATTAGTTCCCTCAAATGATGGAAATAGAATTTTAGGTTTCTGCGAATTATTACCATTAGTGGTTGAGGACCAGTGTGATTTGTCGTCATCTCTATTCCCTTTGCTGCTATTAGGTGATATCTCCACTAGTTGTGAGCTCCCTGCCCTTACCGTCTCTTTTCCTGACCCATTATCCTTTCCGGTGAGAGCTTTGAGCAGTTCATCCAATTTTGTATCCATTCTCTGTTCAAAGTTGGCCTGTGTTGATTGTTGCAAAATCAATTGTTCCTTCTGAGCAGTCAATTGCTCCTGCATAGTTCGTATTTTCTCGAAGACCTCCGTAATCCTTGCTTCATTTTTTTGGGTCAGATCCTCGACCCCCTTCAATCTCGTACTTCTGCCATGGTTAGTACTTAGAGAATCGACACTCCTCTGATACCAATTTGTAGTAAACCACTGAATTATCTAGGGTTCCTTAGGATATTAAGGTTAATTTCTCAAATGGGTTCTACACCATAAGAGCCGAATTGAAGAATTCAATATATTTTTTCATTCCTCAGCCCTATCTATTACATGAATATATATAGTATCTCCACATTCTCACTCCTCCAGCTCACTCAACAAACTTGGAATATTTCCACATGCTTCTCACGGTTTAAAGAAATAATAAAAGGAAAAAGAAAAAACAAATTACTTAGTAAAGACAACTCTACCCTTTATTCAAATTCAGTTCACTACAAATTTACATGTTGTTGATGATGGTGAAAAGAAACAGGGTGTTAGTGTAACAGAAGGGCTGAGGTGGGTGCATGTGCATCAGACATGGTTGGATGGAGCGGTCCAACCCGATAATTCTACTTGGTTGTTCTAGCTTTTATTTATTTATTTATTTTTGTTTTAGCAATTACCTCACTTTGGATATCATTTTTTCTCATATCTTTCTTCTCCCCTACTTAGAATAATTGCAGATCCCATTATAATTAATGTTTCTTTCAACATATATATATATATATATATGTACACATATATTACCCATCAAATTCTTGAAGATGGCTTTGTTGTTATTTCAATAATACGATGAAAACAAAGTAAATTTATATATTTCACTGATAAATCTTACACTCACAAAAAGTTTTACAAAAAGTTACATCACAAATGCACTTTAAAGAAAGTGAACTAATTAGTGGTGGATTTCATACCAACACATCAATGCAAAGTGTATTTTTCTCTTTTAGTAACTTTTTGTGAAGCTGTTCAATTTAGCATCATGAGAAAAATGAGTAGCCATTTTTAGAGCAATTTTAATTAAAATTGTACAATCGGTTTTGAAATGTTATTACGGATATATGTTCTATGTGTTCTTCTCCGTGAATAAGTTAAGATTGTTTATTTATTTGCTCAAAATAAATATCGGGTGAATGAGAAATTGTCATTCAAAGTGAACTACTTAAGATGGAAAATGGAATGTTAAGAATTAAAAATTATGTGTCCAATGTTGAAACTTTGTGGGAAATATTTGGGTTTACAAGAGATTACCCATTAAAAACTTAATAAGTTTCAAAGAAAAATGAGGCTCTGTTTCGCGCTTCCTCACCTTTATATAAATTGGTTTGTTCTCCTCTTTGCATTAGACGCATTTTACTGGAAACATGGTATTTTTTTAAAATATAAATATATTATTTTTTTATATTAAGAGTATTTTTTGTTTTTTTAACAAGATCTTAATTAAGAATCTTATTTTTTATTTTTTTAGGATATGATCAATGTATTGTATGTCATTATAATAAATACTTTAAATTAATAGTGTTGCTCTTTTTTTTTCAAATGTCGTAAATTGATAATCTTATTTTCTTTTTTTAAATATATATATATCAAATTTTATAATAAAAAATAACCTATATTCTTAATTGTTAAATTATTATTTTTAAAATTAACAAAAAATTTAAGTAAAACAATCGATTTGAAATGAAGGATATTCTTTATGGTTTATGGTTGATTAACTTAATGTTATTACCCTGTTCCAATATTTTTTTTTTATTTGATATATTCTTATAGTTGCTTTTGTCATGTGAGAGTGGGAGAAGGCTGCCACTAAGACAATTTTGGGATCAATTTGGAACTCTCAAGGTCGATTATTGGCGTTGTGAAAATAATGCTTGGCCAGCTGTAGCCACGTCCCTGGAGCGGGGATTAGTCGAAATGCGTGAAAATTGGCTCGAATATCTCGTGAGGAACCAAAAAAAAAGAGAGTGGCCGGGAGAAGGAAATATGTCCCTTTGCTTTCTATTCGTTTATATCCATATTGCTTTCGATTCTTTGGGTGCCGGTAAATAAGAAGACGGATTCCTGAAAAATGAAAAGACAACGGACAACATTTCATAAGATTACTTATTCTCGTATTAATATCTTATTTCTTAAATTATTTTTTAACTTTCCTATTAAATAAACCTTTTGCATTTTTTATATTTCTTAAATGTGTGACAATAAAATCTAACTTGAGTTAAATCCATTATACATTGCAAGATTTGCATGCCACTATATATGAACAGTGCTCACTCGTTTGGTAGAGCATGATAGAACTAAATTGTAAGAATAACAAATTGCCGAATGAAATTGATCGTTGACACCTTGTTTACAATTGTATTGCAAACTGGCCGTATAGGCATTGAGGCCAAGGAACTTCAACAAATAAAACTCTAGGATGAATGTGTTAATAGAGAGATTGATTTACTAACCTTCCCAAAGAGTTTTCCAAGATTTTGAAGACGGACTTTGATGCTAGTACGTGGAATGGGCTAATTAGTTTTGTGGTGTTTGTTGGTTTGTTACGTTCGTTGTTGTTGTTTGGTTATTAGACAATAAAATATTGACATAATTGTTAAAGCAACAAATTATAACGATTGATTATGAAAATGTAAATCGTTGGCTTGTAAGTAAGAGCATCTCCAATGTTAACTTAGATTGGATTTACTAAAAATATGAACATGTAAGTATATTTAAAGATATGGTCCTTATGTGGTACTAAAAATCTTTTTTATGTTAAAGTTCTAAAAATCATCTCTAATGGTATTGTCAATGAAATTGCTATTAACATTATTTATATGAATTTTTTAATGAAATTTTATAAAGAATATTGATCTTATTTGATAGATCTTGGCGAATATTTTTTAATAATATAAATTTTATTGAAAATAGACTATAAATTTAAAATTAAAATATTTTAAAGTTTTAAAAAATAAAATATAAAAGCAAAAATAATAACGTGGCACACAGACATTATGTATAAGACCCTCTAAATGTAGGTAGTCACCCTCACAATGTATTCTCCTATTTTGTCACCTCACTTTCCTGGTCATTATTTTTATTTACATTAAAGATAATTTTTTTTAACTCAGTGTCATATATCTTATATAACACTCTATTTTTTCTCCAACTCATTGTTGTATTAGAGATGCTTTTAAGTTTTGATTGTTAATTGGTGTAATTTTGATAAAACTTATTTCACTCTGTTAAGAATAAATAAAGAAAAGAAAGTTCTTGATTCTAAATTTGATTTGAGGAGAAACTTTGATGTCATTGGTTGCTCTTACTTTTTTTTTTTTTTTATTTTTTTTTTTTATTTTTTTTTTTTTATTTTTTTTTTTTTTTTATTTTTTTTTTTATTTTTTTTTTTATGTATATATATACGTTCAGCATTCGGCTATGGGGAGACATGGGGAGAGAACCTTCGTGTACGGTTTGAACTATTAATTTACATAATTGGAAGTTACAAGTAGGTTTAGAAGGGGTTCCTAAGGCCTGGATCGTGGTGAGGTTGGTGATAATTAGGGGCGGAGGTACGTGAAGGTGAGGTGGGGCCATGGCTCACTTGGACTTTATGAAAACTTTTAGAGAGTATAGGGGTTGCTGCGTGAGAAAGGAAAAATTAGGAGCCATTGTGTAAATGAACTAAGGTTTTGGGGAGGGGTTCGCATGCGAATAAATGTACGAGCTAAGGGCGAGGTGTCGTAACATAGTTTGGGTAAGTAAAGTTAGGTAAGGTTTTTGGGCGGGGGTGCAGTATGTAAATAGATGCACAAGTTCAAGGCGCTACTTTGTAATATACATTAGGTTATAACTTATAAGATAGAAAGGAATGTAGCAGCCTCCGCCCCTTTATCCCCTTTATTCTTCTTCAAAGTACTACCCTTTTTTTTAAACACAGCCTCCATTTTTATTTTTATTTTGCAGTAGCAACCAGCAGTGTAGTAGCTTCTTTTTCCATCTTCATTCTTCATTTGTTTCGGTATTTTAGGTTAGATTTCTTTTTTATAATCTTATACATTTTGTTTTAAAATTTTGAATATTAAGAATTTGGTATTTTAATGTTGATTTGTTTCTTAGATTGTTAATATATTTGTTTGTTGGTTATTATTTATTAATGTTGATTTGCTTCTTAGATTGTTAAATATTGATATTAAATTTGATTATTGAGGTTGATTTGCTTATTAAATTGTTAAATATTGATATTAAATTTGATTATTGAGGTTAATTTGCTTATTAGATTGTTATTTGATAAATTAATATTTAGATTAATATATGTTTTTGTTGGTTATAGTAGGTTGAATATTGAGTTGATAAAAATATTTCAAAATATATAATTAATTTTAGTATATCATTTTTTATTTTTCAGAAACAGAATGGAGAGTTTTATCCATTTGACAAATTTAAATGCACTTCAATATCAACTTGATAATTATATTTTGGACGTGCGTTCGAATGACCAATTTTTAGAAGTTACAGGAGTTAGTGGGTTTGCTAAAAAAATGGTTCAATTGAAGAAGCATCACGCATTTTCATTAGTATATATGCTCGTCAAGTTGGCTCTACTTTTACTTGTTGCAACTGCAACGATTGAAAGAGTTTTTTCTGCAATGAAAATAATCAAGATTCAATTACGGAATCGGTTGGGAGATGATTTGATGAATGATTGTTTGGTCACATATATTGAGAAAGATGTTTTTGAAGCTATCGACAGTGAAGATATCATTTAGCGCTTTCAAAATATGAAATCTCGAAGGAGAATATTGTAACTAAATATATGTCATTTTAATTTTTGATGTATAAAACGTTAAGTATTTTAATATGATATTTTGATTTTATCCTTATTATAGTATATGTAAAAAAATCTTATTGTGATTCTAGAGTTTAGCCCCACCTGAACAAAAATCCTAGCTCCGCTACTGGTGATAAACTAACCCTCTTGCTAATTTTACACATCGTTTGGAAGACGAAAAGGTTAAGGAAAATTCATTTTATTGGACTCTTGGTGTGTTCGGTTTGTAGGAAATTTATCAATATTTTTCCTACAACTTTTCTGTGAGATTTTTTTCCTGCAAAACAAATCTTGCAAATTTCATAGAATTTTAAGCAAAAGTCACCATAAAACTTAGGCAGTTATGTACAAGATATAACTAATACTTACAGGCCTCGTTTGATTCAGGTATTAGGGTCAGTGGGATTGATAATACCAGTATTAACAATACTGGACTATTAATCATGGTATTAATTGAATACCAATACCTTGTTTGATTTATGCAATATTAATACTGGGATATCTCATGTTGACGTTAATACCATGTTTGATTCTGTAACTCATATAAGGGATTATATTTTAGACTAACAATTTTTTTAAAAAAAAAAATTTAAAATTTTAAAAAAAATTTAAGTTAAAATAATAATAATATAGTAGTAGTGCCATTTTTTAAAATATTATAGTAGTAGTGGCATTTTTTAAAATATTATAGTAGTAATGGCATTTTAGAAAATATATGATTCATTTTTCTTAATCCTAGATAAACAATACCACCTCCCCCCTGGTATTAAATTATACCACAAAGAGTGGTATTAGGTTAGTACCGGTATTAGTAATCCCAGCACATTTGTGCGAATCAAACAAGGTATTATAAAAAAAATGGTATTAACAATCCCATACACTTTTTAATACCCGAATCAAACGAGGCCATAAAGTTTTCTAAGAACTTCGGTTAAAAAGTTAATTTTATGTGTTTATATGCATTATAGTTTAGATTAAAATGTTTGTTAATACTAATATCACATTCTTAATAGTTTATTTATTTATTTTAATTAGTTAGTGATTGTTTTGAACTATAATGAAGTTATAATAATTATTTTTTTTAATCTTGGTTTTTATTTCTTTTTCTTATTATATTGTCAGCCAAATGTATACAAGAAAGTAAGTTTTTTTTATCTTTCACTTTATTTTATTTCACTTTTTTCAGAAATTATTTTCCTACTTTAACTTTCTAAACAACCAAACGTAACTTACAAGATTTCTCATGCACCATATTTCTTAGATTTATGATTGAAAAATTGGAACCCACTAAAATGCAGGAGAGATTTTCCTTTTTTTTTTTTGAATAGATAACTTCCTTGGAATCTTGGATCCAAGTAATATGACTCAATAGAGTGATAGACAATCCAATTCCCGATATAACCATTTAAATTTCAACGTAATTGCGTTCCGTGTGTTATTTTTAACTTTTTTTTTTTTTTGAGGAAGTGTGTTATTTTTAACTTGGTCCAATAGTTTGAAAGTATTTTAAATAAGATCATTTTTTATTTTTTATGGAGAAGTGAGACTTTATTTTTAGAAGTGGTTGGAGTAGATCACCCGTTTGATTTCAAGAGAGCAAACCAATGATGTGGCTGGTAACTGTGTTACATTATTGCTTTTTTCATCTTAGTTTCAGGTAGGTTTGGATATTTTTGAGAAAAGAAATTTGTGATGTGTGGGTAGGTATGCGGACTTGGTTTAATTTCTATTTATTGTTTGAGTTTTCATTCATTTTAATACTAAGTAGGGTGTACTCGTATTATTTAATACAGTAAAATAAATAAGATTTGATAATATGATAAAAAAGAGAAACATGTGGGAAATCTAAATCGATAAATATCAATTAGTCTATTTTGAGCTCATTGTCTAGCCTAATATAATGTTTTGCACAATTGAAAAGTAGGTTTAATATATATTCATATTAAAAAACTAAAAGTAAACGGATTTGACCGACTTGTTTTAATTTTTTAAAATATATTTTAATCAAATTTTTTTATCTAATTTTTATCTCGGCAAATATTATTTTTTTACAAATTAAAATTAAGGTCATATGTGAAAATAATCCAACCACATCTGTCAGTATGATTTGAAAATAATCAAAAAATTGAACTGATGTGTCATGAACATTCCTAAAAACGATATACTGAGATGCTCAATAATATACAAATACATAAAGTACATCTTTAAATGTTACTTAGTAATTTTTCTCATATTTTTTACATAATTATATAGTCACGATTGATCTTGATTAGTACATTTTATATATATATTTTTTATTAAAATTTGAATTTTTTTTTATTTAAAGTTATAGCATTTAAATTACAAAATAAATAAATAAATTTATTAATGTTTAAGATTTTGGTGTATGTGTATTATTGGTGTGAGTATTTTATCTTTTATATGACATCTTGATGGGTGTATATAACTTATCCAATGGTGCACAAGGCATACTATAATATGTGTATTTTTGGCCATTGAATTCTTATAGTTTTTGAGAAAACATTTGAACAAATATGGTGTTTTATAATATAGATAGTGGTTTTGATATTAATGTATTCAATTTCTTGTAACTACATTATATATAGATAAACGGGCGGGCAGGAAGCTTAAACAATTTTAAATAAGAATTTGCAATAATACTAGGGAGCTAATAAATGCAACCCTGGTTTTTGTGACTAACACCTTTTAAAAAAATTTGGATTAGACAAATAAGATCTTATATCTATCACCCTCCCCTTTACCCCTTACTAACTTAATTAATTTAATTAATTAACCTTAATCACAACAATGCAATTTCATCACCCCTCTCCCTACTTTCACCTTCTTCCCACCCCTGCTCAAAGCAAAAAAAGCCCATCAATTTATAGTTCTATAAACCTAGATCTTCCTATCTTTTACACACGCACACATATGTATATATATATATATCAAAAAAAATAATAAATAAAAAGGAAGAAGGCGGTGTGAAACACTCTTAGGTCACTCAGTTCTTGTCAATCGAGTTGAAAGCATCCACACTCGAAGACGGGCAAGCGAGTAGGGTTGTAGAAAATCATTTGACAGTTATTCACTTAACACTAACAGTCACACGCTTGACATAAAGCGGGTGATTGTTAAAACGATTTTCTACAGCACTACTCGTTTGTCCGTCATTGAGTGTGAAAGCATGCAATTAGGTTGACATGAATCGAGTGAGCCAATAGATCTGTGGATATGGACTTTTTTCATTTATTTTTTCTTTGTTTTCGAATCTATATATATAGGTGTGTGTATATGTATGTTTTGAAAAAAAGAAAAAAAGAACACGAGGATAAAGGGAAGAGGAAGAATAAGAGGAATTAATGATTAATTATTTGTTAATTAATACATGTTAAATAGGGGGGTGGTATATTGTGTTTTTGTGATAAAAATTTTAAAACAAGAGCATCTATAACAGAAATGGCAAAAATTAAGCCAAACTTATTATTGGTTACTAAGTTTCAAACTTGCACAAAGTGGAAATGGCAAAAATATACTGATACAAGCATCCCACGCTTGCATGGATTTTTTCTTTTTCTATATTTTTTAAAAAAATGCCTATACGAGGCATTGTCACTTGTATGGCTCAAATGAGCGAAGCAGAGCCATATGACTAAAAATTAGGGGTATGGTAAGTTTAGTGATTCTATACCATACAATCCAACTATTTAGCATACAAGTTTCTGTTGTTGGAAGACTGAATATGCTAAATTTGGCCATTTAACATGCCCAATGGGAATGCTATAAAGAGATGTAAGGTACGAAGATATTAATGACAAAAAAATGGAATGCAAATAACAGCCCCTAATAATGCGTGAATCTGGTAACTGCATGCCATTTTTATTAGGTTAATTTATGTAATCCATTTTGGGCCTCAACGACCTAGAGCTCTGAATGGGTCTCTATTTAATGAAAATGGGCCAATAGATTAAATAATGGGCGATGTTATAGGCAGCTCGATTTTGTTGCCAAAACACCAATATAGTCTTAACACCACAATTTAACAATTATTGATCCTAGCACCCATATGGCGACACCCTAAATTTAAGTATCGAGTCGGTGACTTGTTATCGAATTTCGACATTTGATTCGGTAACCTTCCACCGACTTGACATTTGACAAACTTTGACTAAGTTAATTTTTAAAAATATTTCACTAACATTTGAACTCGGCAAAAAGTTACTGAATTTTTAACTTATAACTCAGTAAATTGCCACCAAATGTTGACCTTTAAGTCGGTAACTTACTACAGACTTGTATGTTATGTATTGGGACAACTAATCCCATATGGTGACTCTCAAAATTTAAGCATCAATTCAGTGTTTTGTTGTTGAACTTCAACATTCGATTCAGTAACCTTCCATCGATTTGACATTCGGCAATTTTTGGTCGAGTCAATTTTAGAAATATTTCACTGACATTTGACTTCGGTAAAAGGTTACCGAATTTTAACTTTTAACTCGATAAATTACTAATGTATGTTGACCATTAAGTCGGCAACTTGCTACCGACTTATATGTTATGTATTGGGGCAATCATGCAACCCCTAATTTGTAGACACGACACCAAATAGTTAATATTTTGGTTACCCTTATAAAAAAAAAACCTTGCTTTCAAATTTTTGGTATTCTAACTACAAAATAGGGGTGTATATAACATCATTCTTATATAATAAGAAGTCTCTATTTTTTCTATTCCTTGTATTTTACCCTCCCAATATAATAAGAAAATGGGGGCGAGGGTTCCATTTCGTTTGATTCGTTGATTTGAAAATTTAGGAAATGAAAGTTTTTCTATTTTTTTTGTTTGGTAAGTACAAATTTCGAAAAATACTTTTCTGGCAGAGGAAAGAATATGGAATAAAATCATTCTCTCAAAACTCATGGGATTAATTATCTACCTAAATACTTTTTATACTTTACTAAATCAGAATAAAAACTTAACAAAAATTTTAATTTTTCACCTCCGTTAAAAAGATAAAATAATTGATTTCCATGAACCAAACCAAACAGGCCCAAGGAGAAAGTAAAAAAAAAAATAAGAAAAGTGTTTTGTTGTCGTTGGGCTGGGGCTGAGGCGAGGCTGAGGAATAGTCAGACAGACAATTGTTGTAAATTGTAATCGCTCGTCGTTATTTTCCTTGTTCTGTTGGTTCGTCTTGAGAGTGGGATTGAGCGCGAAGAATAGAAAATGGGAAACGGAATCGGCATGGATGATAACGAGTTGCATATCTCCGGCCGATCCGAGGGGAAGTCCGGAAAGGAGCAACAAGCGGCCGGAGTGGGAATCCTTCTGCAGATAATGATGCTCGTCCTTTCTTTTGTTCTTGGCCATGTCCTTCGCCGTCACCGAGTCTATTATCTTCCTGAAGCCAGTGCTTCCCTTCTGATCGGTCTGGTCTCTACCATTTATTTATACATACTCATACTCTAGACGCATATATATACTAATATATCATCCTCTTTCTATGTGATCACACAATCAATTGAATAATTGTAACCTTTTACCTGTGTTGACCTTGTTTCATTCTCTGGCAGGTTTGATTGTAGGGGGCTGGCTAACATTTCAGACACCGAAACTAGTATCAGGTCAGATCATTTTACATTGTTTGTTGTTTACCCCTCATTACACAGACAGATTTTGACTTAATAATATTTCATCTGAAGATAATTAATTAAGCCCTAACTGGTGAATTTAGAAAGATTATTTATCTCCTTTCAGTTTCTCTCTGCAGGTCCTGGTTCAACTTCCACGAGGAATTCTTCTTCTTATTTCTGTTGCCTCCGATCATATTATATCCTTTCATACCCCACAAATTCATTCTTATCAATTTTTTTTTTATTATTATTATAATAATAATATTATTGCTTTATTATTGTTGTATTTGCTGTCAAGTAGTATTGTTCCACAGTTCCACTTAACCATTTTGTGCTTACTCAGTCTGGATTCAGTTTAGCACCTGTAAGTGTTCTTTTAATATACTACTTCATGCATCTACTTTTTTACTCTTTGAACTTAAACCTCTCACTTTTCACATATGATATGATCACCCTTCTTGTCTTAATTTTCCAGAAACCATTCTTTTCAAATTTTGGAGCCATTGTCACCTTTGCGATTTTTGGAACTTTTATAGCTTCCATGGTTACTGGTGTTCTGGTGTGAGTATTCACACACTCGTCTTCTTTCAAAAATTTTGGGGGTTGTGTCTGTGCCTCTTTCTAACTGCAGTCTCTGTTGTAACAGTTACCTTGGTGGAGCAATGTTTCTCATGTACAGACTTCCATTTGTTGAATGCCTGATGTTTGGTGCCCTTATTTCAGCAACAGATCCTGTCACAGTCCTGTCCATATTTCAGGTGGGGGCTGGTATCCTATATCAATCCATTATGTTACTTCTGGTTGATTTGCTGTTTGTTACAAGGGCTTTCTGAAATTAGACAGGAAAATCATCATTAAACAAACTAGCTAAACAAGTTCTTGCAAACATTCCTGAAATATATAAGTTCATTTTAGATGAAACTTATTTTATCAAAAGCAGTCATCCTCTGTTCAGTACCTTAGTGTTGAAGAGTTACAACTTTTAAGCCTCACCATGTATCCTCTTTCATTACATGGTAGTGAACTAACGTAATATGATAAGTTCATTGATTCACAAGCTGCTGATAATACAGGGAGATTGAGTGTTCAGCTTGTTTTATGGAATTAACTCACATTGCATAGGGTATACAGTTGATGTATAGCTTGAGAAATTGAAATTTTGAAAGCCCTTTTGATGCCTTTATGACAAGACAGTCATTCACCTTCTCCACTCACATGCTGAGGTCGTTCCTGGGCCATTCTAATCTTTCAAGAATCAATGAAGATTGGGTCGAGGTATATATTTGGACCAAAGTTTAGGTTGAATTTGTGGGGTAGGGTTGTGTTGGTTTCTAATTTTCGCCCAACTAGTGTTGTCCCCTTCTTAATTTTCTTCCAAAAGGTTGTTTTTTTGGGCTGAATGGGTTTATCTCTCATTTCCTGATGTGGCTCCTACTGTCTAGCCTTGAATGTCTTTGTGAGGCTCCAGTTGGTGATTGTAATACTAAAATTCTTGTCTAATGGGTGCTAGAAACCATTCACCCAAAGGCTTAAGCTGGTAGTGGGCCAACAATGAATATCATGCTTCCTAACAGTCCCCTCACATGCAACCCCTGCTCACACATGGAGAGAAACCACCAATGCACCAAGTGGAGGTGCAATCTTTTTACTAATGCAAAGGGGGAAACTAGTGTAAACACTAAGACTTGAACCCAAGACCTTGGAATTATAAGAGCTCTAATAACTTGTTAGAAACCATCTCACCCAAAAGCGAAATCTTTTAGGTTGCGAGCCAACAATTAATATCATGCTTTCCAACAAATCTCTAAGTAGTTATCGAGAATGTGGGGACTTGATTGAGGGGAAAGGTTCTGGAATTCTGCGGTAGGGCAGTGGTAGATCCAAATTTTTTATTTGGGGGAGGGGGGGGGGGGGGGGGCGCAAAACACAAGATTTTATTTTTTTAACGTAAAAGTAATTGTAGAGGGACCCCCTCACTTCCTCATACACCCCTGGCCTACCGGTCCAGGGGGCAGCCATCATCAAAGTTCACCCGCTGGCTTGCTAGTCTAGGAGGCAGTCATCACAAGGTGGACTAAGGCGAGTAGTACTTAGTAACACACTGACCCCTCTTGGGAATTTGAAGAGAAGTGGCTTGGAGAATTAGACACAGGGTCCGTTAGGTGAGTTGTCACCTAACGACCTCAGGAAAAGAGGAGACACCAAAATTGGTCGGACAGATAGCTACCCAAAACCATAACCAAACAGTACCTAATCGTATGTGACATTGGGAATAAAGTTGGGCCCTTGCTATTTTAGGTGAAAGCCATTATGCAATATTACCCATTTACCCTTTTTGGTGAAAAGTGCAACCCACAATAAATTACATACCATCCCAACCATTTGAAAGATTCCATTCTATTCCATTCCATATTCCCCTCAACACATAACCAATAAGAACATTCTCTCTTTGGGCCTTTCTCCCCCTCTTGAATATTCCCTCTTTTGGGCATCTTGCCTAAGAGGATAAACCCATAGCTAGCTCTCCACCCTCTGCCCACCTGGTGTACTGCTCTCTCTTCCTCTCCTCAAGGTGCTTGTATTCTTACTTCAACCCTCTCTCAATTCCCCTTAGTATAGTGTGATTGACGCAATGTGGGGTACGCCTCACTTATCCCTACCTCACACACTACCTTCTTAAACTTTGTTTTGCATTGGTGATAAAAAGATCTGACATTGGATATCGTTTTGAATATCTAATTTTCCTTTGAGGCTTTGACTGTAAGTGACTTGTGTGTTGATATGATAAACTGTAGGAGCTTGGCACAGACATGAATCTTTATGCCTTGGTCTTTGGGGAATCAGTTTTAAATGATGCTGTAAGTTTTATTGACATTTCTATTGTTCATGTTGAGTATATCTTTTTGCTTAAAAGACGGAAATGTTTATTGGGGGAAATCATCTTTTCATATGTCACACAATCTGAAGATGGCGATTTCCTTGTACAGGTTAGTCAACTTGCCCTTGTCAAATATCACTTCAAATTTAATTGGAGATTTAGTATAATTACAAGCAGCCATTGTTTTGTAGGACAATGTCATTGGTAAGGAGCCATGTGTCATCTGGGCAGAATTTCTTCTTGGTAGTTGTCAGATTTCTTGAGACCTTTGTTGGCTCTATGTCAGCAGGTTAATCCACTCAGGCTTACACATTCTTTTCAAGAATTTACTTAACTTCCATTTTCGTTTTTATGTTATGATTGCCAAGATACAGATTTTGAGTTCTGATTGTGCGTTCGAAATCTTGCATGTGATAGCAACATTTTGGTGGTGGATTTTTTTTTTAATTTCCTGTTCTTTTTTGCTGGTAAATTAAACGCAGACACTATACTATTACCATTTTGAGTTGGCCTTGCATCTCTTTCTGTGTGTTTGAGTTGTAGCCCTGTCACTGAGCCTCTTGTAGTCCTGTTAGTTTGCATTCCAAAATCAAGTGGAAGAGATGCAATTACATTTTTTAGGAGTTAGGACGACTCTGTTTGAATTGACTTGCTGGCCAAATGGATCTTAAAGAGTCTATACTTCTTAATAAAAATAGCTCTCTTTGTCTTTGTGTGTGTGTATATGTATACATACATTGATGACATTAGATATCTAATTTTGCAACTCTCACTAGACACATTTCTTCACCACCACACCATCATTGACCAACATCTGAGTATTCTGCCAACATTGTCACCTACAGGAAAAGAGATTCGAGAAATCACCCATGAACCCGCCAGCTATCCATCATCATGGCCTCCATTCCCAGCTCACAACTTCTTCCCTAGTACAGCCCACAGCCCAAATTCCTATCCATCACCACTTGTCACCCTTCACCTGTACAGTAGGAATCCACTCACTACCACATTGTTTATATTATTTTCAGTTGACAGATTTTTATTATTTGCATCTTTCTACCCTGCCAATCCTTTCCTTCCAAATTTAAAACGCTCTCCAGTTTCAGACCTCCCCAGATCATAGGCTTGCTGGGTCCCCCTTCCGGTCTACACCTTCATATAAAGTTATTAAGTGGCTGATATTTATTCAATCAATGTCTCGTTGTCGTTTTCCCTTTTTGCATGTGCATTTGTACTTTAGTTTTTCTTTTCCCTTTCTTTTTTCCCTTGTCAAGTTCCTGAGATTTCATTGTTTCTTCCTCAACAGGTGTCGGAGTTGGATTTACTTCTGCTTTAATATCCTTTTGAATTGACTGTTGTTCATCTCTATTTCTGTTTCTTGTAAAGCAAAGGATTTTATTTTATTCTTGTACATCAACTTGGTCTAGACGCTTAGCTTTAGATTGTTCTGTGAAGCCTTAACCCCCAGAACCTTTTCAAGTATGCAGGTTTAGATATTGAGAAGTGAGTACCGATCATAGCTTTTCTCGGGTCATTTTGCAATTTGCATCTAGTGTGGAAAGCTTACTGATTTAATATTTTATGAATCCTTCTCAGTCTTCAGAACTTGGAGTGCTGTCTTTTTGTTCTTTTTCCATATTTCTCGTAAGCTACTCCTGAGCCATTCTGTTTAGCTTTGTGAAATTAATCCTATTTACATCATGTGTGAGTTTTATGATGTAAAATTTTCATTTCAGGTACATGCTAGCGGAAGGACTTGGCCTTTCTGGTATTGTATCAATATTGTTCACTGGAATTGTAAGTCAATACATATGCTTTTGTTTTCTAGAATCAATTGTCGTTTGAAGCATTGTGATAGATGTAGATATGGTTTTGTTTTAGGTTATGAAGCATTATTCCTACTCGAACTTGTCAGACAATTCACAGAGATTTGTATCTGCATTTTTCCATCTGATATCATCATTAGCTGAGACGTTTGTGTAAGAGAGCATTTCTTTTTCAATATTAAGTGGCTCCTTCAGACTTTTCCAAACTTATCTACCTTTCTTCATTTGTTTGGTTACCCTGCAGATTTATATACATGGGTTTTGATATTGCCATGGAACAGCATAGTTGGTCCCACATTGGATTCATCTTTTTCTCTATTGTATCCTTGAGTCATTAATCAATTGGAATACAAGTTACTTTTGTTCTGTTTCTTTCAATAAAGCCAATTGCTGTTATTACTTAACTTGCTTAATGATTGCCCCAGTTATTTATTGGAATTGCAAGGTATGCTAAACGGACAATCTATTTTTTTAAGCTTTCTTTATTTAATAGAATCTTTACTGTCTTATCATTTTGTTTCAGTTACCTCATTCTACCCTCTACCCTACCCTTTCTTTTTCTTCTGTCATTCAATGCCTTTCTACTTTATCTTTTTTGCTCTACCTGGCTGGTGAGGGGTATGTGAGGAATATTGAACATGACTTCTAAACCAGTTGCTTAATTGTTCTATAAGGGCGGCAAATGTCTTTTCTTGTGCATATTTGGTGAATTTGGTTCGACCTGCACATCGACAAATACCGTTGAAACATCAGAAAGCACTTTGGTATAGTGGTAAGCTGACAAGTAGCTGGAGGTTTTTTTCTTTTTGGATAATAAACAAAGCTGGTGGTTGTTTGAGTTGCTTCTTTTGGAATGTCGCTGATATTCATGAATAATGTGAATGATTAGGACTTCGAGGGGCTATGGCTTTTGCCCTTGCTCTGCAATCAGTTCATGATCTCCCAGATGGGCACGGTCAGACAATATTTTCAGCGACTACTGCAATAGTTGTTTTAACGGTAGGCCATCTGACTTGTTTCTTACAGAGTAGTGGTATTGAGTGTACGGGATTTTCAAGGTGAAACTTGACAGTAGAGAATGTGCCCACCCTAAAGATGCATGGATGCATGTTAAACTCTTAGTTTGGGCTTAAGATTATTTGTTAGATATGATAAATGTAAAAACAAACTAGGTTTGGCTCAATTTAAAGCCTTTTATGCTCGATAGAACAACCTGTGGCTATTATTTTGCATTCATGATTCTCTTCCTTTTTTAATTTAATATTGGTAATTTAGTATGACGCTGTCTTTGATCCATCTTTTGCTCTTGCTTTGTAATCTTGTAAACTCATGTAGGAAAAAAACACAACCTTTTGTTAAAATGCTTAATAAACTGTTTGATTTCAACTTTCAAGCACTAGTTTATGCTAGCAGACCATGTCGTTACTGCAACCTTAATTAAGTGATAGGCCAGGATACTAAAAATGATCTACCATGTGATTAATGCTGAAAAGTGACTCGCCTTTGGAAAAGTTGGCCTTCACCCCAAAAACTTAAGCTCTTAGGTAGTGGGCCTACAATAGCATACTCTGTAACAAAAAGAAACTTGAAAGATGTTTTTTTCTCTAATAATGTTTCAGCTTCTGGACATATCCAATGCACAATCTCAAGACACGAAAGGAATATGCTTTATGACCTGATCTACTTTGTGGTCTACAAATAGCAACTATTTTGTCCCCCATGAGATATAATTATTGTTGAATATGCTTCATATTCAAATACATGCCTCTAACTTTGTAAGCAATATTACAGGTCCTTCTGATTGGAGGATCAACAGGTACCATGCTGGAAGCATTACAAGTTGTAGGTGAAAGCCATGATGGCCCCTTGGGCGATGTGAGTTTATGAATTTTAATTTGATTGCTAGGCCATTCATTTCTGGGTGAAAAAACTACCGATTCAATTAATATTCGTTGTAAAGTTCACTTTTAACTGTTATAGATGACTAGATGAGCAGGAAGAGAAGGATATAGACTATAGAGTCCTAAGTAATTGCATGCGTCACTGCTGTCATGTTAGACTAACAATTTTGTGGATTACTGTTTTCAGTCTCCTCTAGCTTGGGTTTGTGTTTGGCCCTGGATTTTTTGTTGATTTGCATTCATGGTTATCATTGGTTTAAATACTTGTAGAGTTGTATTTGCTGTAGTTTGTCACTTTTAGAAGTTTATGTAATCTGCAGTTGCTAATTTGTTGAGTTTATAGTAACCTCTATGATCATTTCTTAACGTTGGGTTTGGAGTCTAGTCTTAGTTTGCAATCCAGCTGTAGGAGCTTAGAAACTTGTTATTTTGGAAGTTTGGTCTTATTTGGTTACAATATTGAGTGGGCAAAGTTTTATTGGGTTTATGTGTTTGACACTAGGGTTTTCTAGTAGATCATGGAATAAGATACTTTTCTTTTTTTGCTCCTTCCTTTCCTTTCAAATTAATACGCAGAAAAGTTGCACGTCATTGTTTACTCTACTTTTAACAGAAAATTCTAGATGACTTCAAATCATTGGTGATTGGTTCATAAATCTTGTACATTACGCAGTTATATCCTGAATTACCCCATTTTCCTCAATTTCAAAGAGGTAGGAATGCAGCTTTGTAATTTATGAACTCTAGGAAAGCCGCTCCAATGACAAGAAAAGGATGTATTACAACATTGCACCCCTAAAACTCTTCTTTTAATGATTCCAGCATGTCATTTTATAGGGAATTGAATAGAGGTCTGGGGATTTGGCTTCTAAGAATATTAGTAAAGTGGGGAAGTGACTTTGGTAATTTCCTAGGGAGCCGAGTTCTCTCCAGCATAAAGTGGTTAGGAGTAACTTTGGACTTCATAGGAATAGTTGGGACACTAATACTGGCTTTGTTGTTTCAGAATCGAGCCCACTGAAGTTCATCTTTTCGGTTGGGGTGGAATTTAGGGAGACCAATACCCATACCAAATTTGAAAATTCAGTTTCGGTTTCTAAATCTTCCAAACCCATACCCGAACCAAACCTTTTGGTTCGGTTTATTCGGTTTTCATATATTTTCTTTTTTAAAAAATAAATAAATTGTAAGGCAACACTTATTTTGGTCAGAAAAATATTAACTCTTACATTTATAATATAGCTCCAATATTCATGATAGCTAAAAGAGTTGTGTTCTCACTGGAGCTTGTAAATTTGAGGAACATAAAATTTTAGATAGTGAAGTAATATATTTTCGAGTCATATATGCAATGATTCAGTTTGGTTCGTTTTTGCATTGGCACACCCCAAACCCGAACCAAACCTATTCAATTTTGGTTTTGTTTCTTTGTTTCGTTTCAAGTTTTTTTTCAGTTGGGTTTTTAACAGTTTGGATCGGTATGGTTTGCTTTTCGGATTCGCCACCGCACCCCTAATATTTATGCTCATTTTACTACTCTTGTTTGTTACAAAATTGAGAATGCTTCTCGGATTCCTTTTAAGAAGGATACTCGGGTTAAGGAGGTCCTCTTATGAGTAGTTTTTCATGTTTATGCTCCGATTGCTAATTTATTGTTCTCAATGGGTTGAGAGCAGCTAATCATGGAATTTTCAAATCTCCAAATCTTAATGATATGAGTTTGAAACGTGGGTTAGGCTCCAACGACTTCTCTCTATTTCTTTTTCTTCTGGTTCGGAGGTTCAGATTTGTTTGAAGAATTCTTCTCATATTTTTACATGTAAATCTTTCTCATCGTAGTTGTGGAGTTTAATGTCCCCTTCCCTCTAGCTAATTGTACATGGAATAAGGATCTTAATAGGCTTAAATACTAATAATCCTTTGCAGGCAAGACGCCCTTATATGTCTTTGTCTCTTGATATGTGTGTAATGTTCGGGTTGCCTACGAAAGCCTGTTCTCACTTTTCGTACAATACCCTTGTCCTGGTGATTGTGGTCGAGATTATTTTGGGTTCTGGGAAAAACTAGATTTGTCCAGTCTCGGTGTGGATGTTATGCATGACTTATTCTATGGATTTGGGTGCTACATTGACCGTCTGATACTGTGGAGCTGCTATGTTTGTTATTTCTAGGGGTATTTGGTTGGAGAGGAATGCGAGGTTTTCTAAAATTGTTCCATGAGCCTTCATCTCCTTTGAACTGTATAGTTTTCTTGGCATCTCTGGTGGTGATTTCTATCGGTGCTTTTGGGGGTGTTTCTCTTTCATACGTTAGCAGTGATTGGAATGCAGTCATCCATTGGTGGAAGTATTTCGGGGTTGCTGTATTTTTGTAGCCTCCCTATTTGATTGACATCTTGTCCATCTATTTTTTAACTCTCATTTGGTTACTAATGTTTATCTTATGAAAAAGTTATTATTGTTGCTATTATTATTATTGATGTTATTGTTATATTCTTTTATCCTTGTTCACTCTCTACTATGGATGCTAAATATACGGGAAACGCATGATTACCAAGAACACAAGGTTTGCACATGGCGACATTCTGTGTTTAGATGCTCCTGTTGGCAACGACCCATTGATGCATAAACATTTTTTTTTTTAACATCTAGTAGCAGAACCACTTCCAATTGTTCAATTAACGGGTCCAAATAACTGAGATAGGGCACTTATGATATATCCTTTTCCTTTTTTCTTTTCTTGATTTGGTACAGAGCTTCGAAGCAGGCCATCGCTATGTAGCTCCTTCTTATGACGGGGAATCATCATCTGGGAACAGGCTGAAGATGAAACTAAAAGAATTTCACAAAAGGTACTCAACCAGGTGACCTCCTTTATGGGACAGGATTAGGTCTTCCACATCATTCATCTCTTGAAGTTTTTTTTTTTTTTTTTTCCCTTTGGTGCAGCACAGCATCTTTCACAGCTATAGATAGGAACTACCTTACACCATTCTTTACAACTCAAAGTGCAGACGAAGAAGGAGCTGGTAAGATAAATGCCTCTCGCTAAATGACGGGTTTCAAAAAAATATAGCAAGTTTGGGTGTTCACTGGAACTTCCCTTGTTTGGGAGGGAGAATGGAAGCCATCAACTGCGTTATGCTCAACCTATTTGACTCCTGTATATATTCAAGATTTTGTTGGAATGTGTTGTGTGCCTTGTTGCACATTGGCACGCAATATGTTCTGATTTTTATTTTTTCTATAACTCACGTAGCATGAATCATATCTGTTTGATGCTCTTACCAGACGAACCATTGACCCAGTTCTAGAAGAACAAGGGGGGCCACGACAAGATCTGCATATGGCAGTTTAGCGAGACACACACTGCGGTGAAAAGATGAAATCAACTCAGCAGCAAGTGATGGAGGACCTATGTGCTGTGTACTTTAAAAGGTGGTGGCAGAATTGAATTTGACACATGCGTCAATTATAGATTTGGATTTATTTTATAATCTATATATATATATTTACTAATATACGACCACCACAACGGGTAGAGTGATAGGATGGACAAACTGTATTTAGAATACAAGGCATCATATGAAACTTTGTGTACATGTTGTATTAAGTCCGGTCTAGTGGATTTAACCTTCTAATAGAGCTTCATGATTTATTGACCGAAGTTGTATTGGTGTGATACTGCTGCTTTATTTTCCACAGTTGTATTTGAGCTTCAATTTCATGATGTCATTGTCACAAAATTTAATTAATTCGACAACGAAATTTTAAGCTAACTACCAAGTCTCTCTTATAGGGGGAGAAGAAGTATGAGTTGGTTATATTATTTACGTTAGGGGCTTTATTTTATTTTTTGAAACAGCTGTGGAGAGACGAAAGAAAAAAAATTGTTCATATTGCCAAAATTGTAGGTGTTTCTTTTTAACTTCTTACAAAGGGGATCTATTACAGAGAGAATTGTCTTCTCAAACGAAAGGATGGGTAGAAGGTCGGGAGCCTTGCGATGTTGTGATCGTGGATTTTATTGAGGAGTCGGACTAATTTTAGTTTTCTTTTTTCCTTCTGATAAAGTATTGTCACTTTTGGTGTTTGCTTTAGTTCTTGTAATTTTAAATTGTTAAATTTACATTAATTTCTTTTTATAATTCATGGTTAACATGTAAAATTATAAGTTGATGTTCAAAACTTTTTATATGAAATTATCATTTTAAATTTCAAGAATGAACATAATCTTGAAACAAACCAGCACCGACAAGGATATGTATAAGTCATTCTTTTTTAAGTTTTCAAGGATTTTGGCTCCCCTCTGTAGGATATAATGTCCATTCATGAGAAAGGAGAAAGTTGTTTAACAAATTCTAGTTTTACCATGTTTTACTTAAACTTCTGGTATGATAAGAAACTTAATTAGATTTTACTTTGTGTTTCATCTATTTTACAGAACAATGATATAGGGTCTTACCTATTCTACAAAAAAACAAATTATTGTAAATGCCCCAAGTATAAGGAAAAAAAATGTGATAAGAGTGCAAATT
Source organism: Lonicera japonica (assembly GCA_021464415.1). Lineage (NCBI taxonomy): Eukaryota > Viridiplantae > Streptophyta > Magnoliopsida > Dipsacales > Caprifoliaceae > Lonicera > Lonicera japonica. Next base: position 147,177 of record JAKCWG010000123.1, read on the forward strand.
AGACCCGTTAAACTTAAATATAATATCATATGTATATATATTCAAAGTCATTCAGGTGCGCACCGACAGTATGCACTTCTCACTTTGGCTTATTTTGGGGTGAATTTTATGATGAAATTTGGTAGAGATAATTTCATGATATAAATCATCAACTAAATTTTATCAAAAAAATTTAACCGAAAAGTGGGTTAACTAAAAAATTGATACATACATATGACCATCTCCATAAATTTCATAAAAAAATTAACCCCGCGAAAGTAGGCCAAAATGATTGGTGCATACGATAAGATGCACAAACTTAATGTGCACCTAAATAGGTTTGTGTATATATTATTAGAATTAATAAATGCATGTGTAGTATTGAACAATTTTAGATTATAATATTTATATATACATCTATCTATGTGCATTTAATATTAAACAGGTATATATACAATTAACGGATCTAAATAACATACTAGTTAGGAACCCGTGCGATGCACAAATGTTTAACAATTTTTATTGTTAATAAGCTGTAGATTATTAAAAAAAAATTGATGTACAAATATATGTTTTGAATGTTATATCTTCATTCTATAGCATATTAAAATAGAAATTCCAAAAAAATAAAATTTGGGAGCAAATGACGAAACACCTTGTAGATGATTTTTACTTTTTACATTTTGTGAGCATTAATTCAAATTGCTGATATGTAGTATACTAACTCAAATTGAAACGGAAACTCCAATCATAATTAATATATTGCAAGGAAAGAGTCAACTAAGAATTGTTTCAAATCAATTAAATTTAGAACTTTAGATAACACACCCAAAATGAAAGAAAAGAAAACTATTGTCTTTAAAAGAGTTGATATGCGTGCAATTGATTAATTTTCTCTTTATCTCGCTCTCTCTCTGTGTTGTCTTATCCAATGAACATTCCTCCTTAATTATTAAATTTATGCCTTTCTCCGACTAATTATCGAGTTCCTCTACTAATAAAATGGAAAAAATAAAATAAAAGTGTGTTAGTGTATATTAGACAAAAAAGAAAAAAAATACATGTACTAATTATTTGAAGTAACAAAATACTCCCCACCTTAAATCAATAATTTGAATTTTCTTTTCAAGATTTATTAAATTATGTCTCACTTCTATACTATAAGAAATGATCAATGTATCAAATATGAAAATATAAAATATAAAATTTATCATTTTCTCTATTAATTTAGTTAAAATTAATGTTTCTATAAAATATATTGAAATCAAAGTAAAATTATTAATTTGAAATGGAGGGACTACTTAGAAATAAGAAATACAATTTATTTCCATGTACCTTCTTTTTCCCTTTGCATGGTATATTTTGCCTACATAAGGATCAATCTCATGTATAACAAACAGTTGAACAGATATGGAAAAAATAAACAAAGTTAAGCAAACTTCTTTATTGAA
>JAKCWG010000458.1:0-53913 GCA_021464415.1 Lonicera japonica
TTTCTGAACATTGACTAGGCGTCCAATTATCACCCTTTTTGCTGTTTTCAAAAACCATTCAATTCATTTGCATCATATCATTAAAGGTATATTGCATACTTGTTTGTTGAGATACCTTACTTCTCTTAAGCAAGTGAGTGCCAATTAAAGAGAAATTAGTATCTACACTTAATGGCATATTTTTCAGCACTGTCTCTGAACAACATGCATTATGGTTTAATATGCACAATCTCTCATGGAGGATCTAAATGGGAAGTCCCACCCTATCCACTCTCACTAATACATGTGTATTTCACTAAACCTATCAAATATACATCTGCGCGTTCTTCTACAACTCCAATTATTTTATCTGTATGTGTGCATGACTTGAGTTTAACAATCTGATTCAGCAACCTCCAAATCTCCCTTACTTCATACATGATTCCATTAGCTTCAGAGCAACACACATTTTGACGCCAACTGAATACCACATCTTTGGATGGCGTCTTCTAGAGGAAGCTTCCCACCGCATATTCTCCACCCGACAACCGACCATTTCTTACGAATTTAATGACTCCACATCTTAGCATTAAAAGGAGCAACTTCTTCGCTGTCTACATAAACCCATGCTGAAGATAATGTAAACTTGAGATTTGAAGGAGTCCACAAACAGACATCCACTTCATTAGACAGCTTAGACCTCATATCAGCCAATTCGGTACCAAGAACTTTTTGAATCCCCACTTGACACTGCTGAAGAATATCAGAATTACAAGTAATCAAATCTCTGGCTGAAATCTGTTTCAAATCATCAGGACGAACAAACCACTCAATCAGCTTTCTGCCCTCTAACCATCTCTCCTGCCGAGCATAAATCTGCCCCTTTCCAATAACCAAGCAATGCGAAGATTTCCTTATTCATAAATTCTAATAATCATAGAAACAGTGTACTGAAAATCCTCACCTAATACGCTCACTAGAAGGTGTGTGGGATGGCGATTGGGAGGAGTTGGTCACTCCTTTTTTTTTTAATTTTTTTTTTTTCATCTATGAATTATGAAAAATGTATAGTTAAAGAACTCCAAAATCTGTTTAGAAGTGAAGTTACACATTTTGTAGTATTATATTCTTAAAACACATAAATATGTAATTGGCCTAACCGGCTAGCCCTAGCCGCCTAGTCCCCAGCTAGGCACCCCTCCTAGAACACAACTTCTGCCTAGCATTTTTCAGAAAATTGAATATAAATGAAAGAAAACGAAAACGAGAAATGGAAGGATATATGAATAAAAAAAAGCACCTAAGAAACAGTTCAGAACCACCATGCTGCCCAAGCACAAAGCCTGTTTATAGGCATTGATCTCCCACCCAAATATCTGACCGAAAAGGACTTGAATGGGTTTGAGAAAAGTATAGCTATTGCTTTCAAGGATGTGAAAGTCGCCTAATCGTCCTGCTTCTCAGTTGATCGTTAGACGGGTCTGTAAAAACATTTCATTGTAGCCAAATGGCAAAAGCCCCATAAATGATATAGATTCAAGTCATTCAACAGAAAGCATATGATGATGACTGATTGAGATTCATGCTTATGCTTATGCAATCCATAATTATTAAGCGAAACAATATAGTAAAAGTGTTTATTGTAATCGAAGAAAAACAAAATTTGAACAATTAAACAAGTCGAAATCTTCAAGAAGGAAAGGAAAAAAAAAATGCCAACCCGTAGATAGATGGGTTTCACTTGAGACACGTGCAGCTGAGAAAGAAAACGATCCAACTTACCAGTCATATCAGTTATAATAGAACCGGAGGGATCAATGGTACCAGCATAGAACGGCGAGCCCATCCAGCCACAAGAGATCGGATAGCTGCTATCTTCAGCCTGAAATAGCTTACAGTCTCTGTTTCTCACCCTCTAAAATAGCTTTGCTTAAAATACATCATGAGACAATGTAAGTCCTTAATAACATAACAAAGCAAATAAAACAAAATCATTAAGGTATTTATATAAGTAATATGTCACAGATTTTCTTTTATGAAAAAACCAATTTTTAGAGATAAAGAAAATAGCGCCTGTGCTATATCAGAATGTTTTCCTACCCAAGGAAACAATTTTCTTCTAGGATAAACAGGTCGTCATTCCCTTTTGGAGAAACCGATAACTTATTAGTGTTTCTACTAAAGGGCTTACAACCACAACAAACCAGAAACATATTTCAACACCTAAGTAAGATAAGAATAAAAAAGAAATTTTAGATTTCAGACAAGCAACAAAAACATATCAGTTCAGAAATAATGACAATAGATAAGTCATCAGTTACAGTAATTCACGTTACAATAAAGCTACTACAACAACATGAAAAAATGCTAATACATCTTAATAAAGAATTAGTAACCACCATCATCTATTCCACCTCTCTTTTTTAGCATACATAAATGGATGCAGCTTGAATTTCACATTAGACCAAAAAACAGTTCAAAACAGAAAATGTATGCAGGTTGAAAATTCATATAATAAAACCAAGATAAGATGTGGATTCCTCTAAAGAGTATTAAGTACATAGACAAGTAGCCAACATCTTTAAATTTCAGAAAAGCAACAAGAAACCTCATCAACATGTTCATTTTTTACATAGGCCATCTAACAAAATAGAGTACCAATACCTATGCAAGACATTTCCTTAAATAATCCTAAGGCCTCATCTATCCTTTTACTCCTGATGTAGCCATTAATCAAGACGTTATAACTGAGAGCACCAGGTCACAAGCTTGAACATCCATAAATTCGAGTACTTTGTATCTTGATCCACTTTCCCAACCAAACAATATCGTCCATTAATGCATTTTAAGTTATAGTATCAAGCTCCACACCTCTTTGGATCATCAAGTCAAGCACTTTGTGTGCTTCTTTAACCATCCCTTCTTTACAAAGGTTGTCAACTAAAACATTGAAGTTTTGAACATCAGGTGAGATGTTTCTATCAACCACTTCATCCAAAAGCCTCGTAGCTTCTTGTAGCTTCTTTCCACTGACCAAAGTTACATACACCAAGAATCATATAATTGTAGGTGACAACAATGCCTTTCCCGATCATATAATAAGATCTTGAAAGCCTCGTTAACATGCTTGTCTTTGCAAAGGCCATTGATGACCAACATATATAACTACCCCGAGGTTGACAACTTCCCACTTGCTCCATATCTTTAGCAACAACAACTTCCCACTCCATATCTTTTAGCAACAACAACTTCCCACTTGTTCCACCTCTTTTAGCAAAAAACCAGCAGTATCTACGTTTCCTATTTTGCAGAGTCCGTTTATTATTGTTCCGTAAGTGATTAAATCGGGTTGGAATCCTTTTCGCACAACTCCATCGAAAAACCACACAGCTCCAATAAACTTAACATCCACGCAAAGCCCCTTGATTATCTCCCCTAAAAGAGAAGAACCAAAATCAACCCTAATCAAGTTGCAGAAACAGTTGATTCCTAACAAATCCAATCGACGAATAAGAGAAATAGCAACTGAATAATGCTTCATTTTTGCAATTGAACCAAAAATAGTGTTGAATCTTTGAATCCAAATGATGAAAACTAATTACGGCATCATCCTCAAGGTTTGATGAACAAGATGTATTGTGAGAATGAAACAAGTTGGTTGTTTTTTACATAGACCATGTAACAAAATGGAGTTACGTGTGAAGGCAGAAAAAGGAGACGATTTACCTTTTCTTCTTCTTCTTCTTTTTCTGTTGTTGATGCTGCTGAGAAGAAGAAGAAAAGAAACGTTAATCTTCATCATCGACAAAACCCTATCAAACCATTACCATCTCTCCTTTCTCCTCTCTTTCTCTCTCTCTCTTGATTTCTCTTTCTAGGGTTTCTAAATCTTCATTTTCATTTACGGAGTATTTCCCTTCCGTGGGCAATGGGCCGGGCTTATTCGGGCCGAATTTACCGGGCTCGAACCAGTCAACAGGACCTAGAATTTAAACGGTTAAAGTTGCATTATTATTGGATATTGAAATTATTATTGGATATTAAAACTGTTAAAGTTAAGTACGCATTTGATTAAAATTTTATTTTAAAATATAATTATTAATACAAGTTCTGATTTTAATATAATAATAATATATATATATATTTCTTATTTTTAAAAATTATTATTTATTAATTTTTTTTGTAAAAATTATTGCTACGCAATATCTTTTACCTCATTTTTTAAAAATATAAATTTTTTATTAATTACACAAATTAAAATAAGTAAATAAATATTTGTAATATAACAAATATCATATACAATATAAATATGAATTAAATGCAGTTCGTTCATTTATTTTAGCACTTCAAAATAGTATTCAGTGATAAATATGAATTAAATGTACTTCATTCATTCATTTATTTTGTTATATTAGTATTAATTTATTTTTTTTTAAACCACATTAGTATTACATTTGGAGTGTTAAATATCAACGTGAACCATGTCTTATATTAAGAGAGAGAGAGAGAGAGAGAGAGAGAGAGAGAGAGAGAGAGCACATATATATATATAATTTATGGGCTTATTCAATTGGTTTTAGGCCGAACTCGTGGATGGGCCTAAAAAGTCTTGGGATGGGCTTTGTTTATAGTTCTCAGTGAGTTTTTAAATATATAAATTTTATTAAAATTCATATTTTGGGTTAAAAGTTATTAAATTTTAAAGATTTAAAAAAAAATGAGTAGATACAAAGCTGATGTATTAGTGTAAATTGGAGATATATCTTATACAATAATTTTACACCAAACTTTATTTTTAAAATACTAATGAAAACCAAAAAAATTACGAATTATGTAAATTTACACAAAACAAAAATATACAATACTGCTCAAAATGCACTAAATGCACTAAATGCACTAAATGCATTTGGCCTGTCATAGCCTATAGTACAGTAACTAAAAAAAATATTTGGCCATGCAAAAAAATTGCAAAAATTGTATTAGTAACCAAAAATTGCGGGATTCAAACTTTGTTCTTTAATATTTTACAAAACAATGACAAAATGGGTAAAATAGAATAATCAACTTTGTTATTGTATATGCTAAGACTATATTTCAATATATATATACTAGACACTTAAATACACGTAATACATATGCTTAAACACACCGGTCATTGCTTTCTTGAAACTTGGGAAACATTATATAAATATAGACTTTTAACTTTAAGTGTATTCAAATATATATATACATGGATATAAAATTCGTCGATGCATTTCTTTAAGGCACAAAATTAAATACGTTGTGTGAAATTGAAAATTATCTTTATTATGTATATTTTTTTTTTTTTTTTTTTCTTTGTGAAAGTGAAAGTAGGGGTAGGGTAACAAAAATTTAAAAAAACTTTTATTATTTTAAAAAATTTTATAAAACTTCTTATTAAAGTTAGTAGTGAAAAAATTTTTAAAAAAAAAAAAAAATGTAATTTTTTTTTGGGTTTATTTGTTATAATTTGGTTAATTTTAAAAAGGTAACACATTTTTTGCAATAAAATATTTTAAGATTAAACATACGAAACCTTTTAGTATTAAAACAATCAATTTGCTAACTCGCAGTGTCATAAATTTTTTTCAACTTAAGCAATTTAAACCCACAACTTAATTGATGTTAAAGAATCCACGAAAAGTAGATTAGTAAGTGCTGAGAAAAAAGAAATGTAATAACAACGAAACCCTTATCTACCCTCCTACTATGACAAATTTATGTACGAATCTCATGGGTTCACATGAGACATGAACACATAAAATATTAATACTATTCTCTTCCAAACAAATATATAAATCACAATTTTATCACAATTTTCGTATACCATTTAGTTTCCTCCAATTTTTGAAATTTATAACATTTATTTTCAATAATTCTTTGTACAGAGTAACATCAATAATGAAAAATTAACAATCAAAACATTGTTGACTTCTTTTATCTAAAATATGTTCTTTCGATCAACAAATAGAAATTTATTGTACTAATTCACACATCAAATCATGTTTATTTAGTTGAAAGGGCAAGTTTCATTTTACATATGCGTGCAAGAGAAATGATCCCTATTCTAAAGACATATACATATACATATACATATACATATACATATATATAATGATGGTTTTATAGAATTAGTTTTCGGCTGGTCTCATGGATGGGCCTATGAAGCCTCGAGTTGGAGCTTAATTTTAGTCCTCAATGAGTTTTTAAAATATGTATTTTTTATTAAAATTCATATTTTAGATTAAAAGTTGTTAAATTTTAAAGATATAAAAATTTTGATTAAAAACAAAGCTGGTATTTTAGTGTAAATTGGGAATATATTTCTTACACATTTATTTTACACCAAACTTATTTTTTAAAATATTGATGAAAACCAAAAAAAAAATTACATATTATGTAAATTTTACACAATACAAAAATATACTATACTACTCGAAATGCTCTATCATAACCCATTTAGCATAGTAACTAAAAAAATGTCCTAATTATGCAAAAAAATGGCTAAAATTGTTCTTAGTAAGCGAAAAGAGTGGGATTCAAACTTTGTTCTTTAATATTTTACAAAACAATGATAAAAGGGGCGAAATAGAAAAATCATATTTTAGTGTTGTAACCGTTAATTAAGAGTTTTCATTAATTATATAATACTAAATACTTTAACAAACGCGATACATAAGCACGTTATTTTTACTTTGATAAATCTAAAAGCACAATTTTACAACTCATTTGAACCTAGAATAACTTGAAAGCTTAATCACCAAAAAACCTGCAAATAATTTTACTACCTCTTTTTCAGTTTAGTCATTTTTTTATAAATTATTTTATTATGTCTAGTTTGTTTTCAATTTAGTGCTTGATTAACTTCTGTGGTAAAAAGTTAATGAAATGTTCACCGTTTGAGAAATACTAATGTAGGTTTAAAAAAAATTATTTTTATTTCTTTCACTGTTTGAGAAATAATCTCTTAGATGCATGGCTCAATTCCAAAGTTTTGAGAGTTCGAATTGAAGTTTGAAAATGGGTCCCACTATTAGTATAAATACAATTACTTTTTTATTTTTATTTGTGATTCTTGTATTTCTTAATAAATATAATTCATAAATTAATAAGGGATAAGAGGAAAGTATTAATGTCACTACTAATAATTGCTTTATTGATATTTTGGAGTAATAATTTGAATAGTTAAACTAATACACTTCAAGTAAAATATATATAAAATAGGAGGAGTGAGAGCAATCCAATTTACAAATAAGTTTCCTAATGAAATCCTAGATAAAAACCAACTCCAGAGATTTTTAAGATCCGTTAATGATATCAGTAACTTTTATAAAGATCTGCGAAAACAATGCAAACCATTATTTGAATGGCTGCAACCCTCCTCCTTGGACAATAGTTCATACTTCCATTCTCCAGGACATTAAAAAGCATATTAAGACATTGCCATGTCTTGGCATATCCAATCCATCTGCTTTCAAGATTGTTGAAACAGATGCCTTTAACAAAAGATTCGGAGGAATACTCAAGCAAAAGTTAACACCAACTTCACTAGAACAAATTGTTCCTTTTCATTCTGGCGCATGGAATGATACACAAATTAATTATTCTACTATTAAAAAAGAAATTTTGTCCTTAATACTAAGTATTAACAAATTTCAAAGTGATTTATTAAACAAAAGATTTTTAGTAAAAATTGATTGCAAGTCAGCTAAATATGGTTTAGAAAAAAATGTTGAAAACATTGCCTCTAAACAGATTTTTGCAAGATGGCAATCCCTTTTAATTATTTTTGATTTTGATATTGAATACATAAAAATAAGTGAAAATTCTATTTTATATTTTCTTACAAGGAAATTTCTCTAAACAGGATCAAGTAAATCAATGAATGCGGTGGAGATCGTGGAGGCCACGGCAATGGCCGTGGAAGTCAAGGCAGAGGGGCAATCGTCCCTCATCCAAGTAACCCTAATAACATAGAAAAAGGTGCCATGATTACTCATCCTGCAGTTCCGGTCCCTGTAGTGGACGTAGTAAATACATACCAAGTATGTATTATAATTTTACAATATACTAATTAGATAAAAGGGACCGAGATAGAATTTCTAAATTTATGAATATAATGTATACATACCAAGTATGTATTATAATTTGAGTAAATACCATCAATGGCCACTGAACTATTGGCCAATTCTACCAGTGGCCACTGAACTTCATTTTGTTATAATTGGACCATTAAACTTTTAAAAAGTGCTACCATTAGCCACTCCATCAAATCCCACCGTGAAAAACTAACGGAGCTATGCCACGTATGAAAAACTAGGGGCATTTAAGTCATTTCTCATTTCTTTTTTCTTTTTTATTTTTTTTGCTTGCCTTTTTTTTCTTTTCCTTTTTTTTTCTCTTCTTTTTTTCTTTTCTTTCTTTCTTTCTTTCTTTTCCTTCTTCTTGCTCTTCCGAGCTTTTTCTTCTTCTTCCGAGCTGCTGCTGTTGTTGCTTCTTCTGGTCCCGCGAAAATTTCTCACTCTCTGCTAATTTATTCTCTTTCTCGTTCTCTTTCTATCTCCCCTCCTCCATACACACACAAACAGAGGATTTTTGAAAAAGGGCTAGGGTTTTCTTTGCCTACCCCTTCCCTTTTCTTCAAAATCTATGATAACAACAAGTTCCAACAAGTTCCTTTAATTTTCTATGCTCTGTTCATTCAATTAATTACCCTAAAATCCGTTTGTCCTTTACACGGTGCCGGAGTATAGATTGGATTCCTTAAAACAGAGGATCCGGTACTGGTGGTTCCGATAATGGTTGAAACGGTGGTGCAATGGTGAGGCGAGGAGAAGAAATCCAACGGCTAAGGTTTCTCGTCGACCAGATTACGAAACGATCTCCACTGTGGGGACAGCGCTGATGATGAGGGGTAGGGGATGTCGTCGGTGGTGATAGAGATGAGGGTGGGGACAGAGGAAGACGAATGGGGAAGAAGAAGAAGAAGAAGAAGAACGGCGGAAGAACAAGAAGAAGAATGGCGGAAGAAGCAACAGCTCGGAGGAGGAAAAAGAAAGAGAAGAAAGAAAGAAAAGGAAAAAGGGAAAAAAAGAAAAAGAAGAAGAAGAAGAAGAAGAAGAAGGAAAATGACATAAATGCCCCTAATTTTTAACACATGATACGGCTCCGTTAGTTTTTAACGGTGGGATTTAACGGAGTGGCTAATGGTAGCACTTTTTAAAAGTTTAATAGTCCAATTGTAACAAAATGAAGTTCAGTGGCCACTGATAGAATTGGCCAATAGTTTAGTGGCCATTGATGGTATTTACTCTTATAATTTTACAATATACCAATTAGATGAAAGGGACCGATATAGAATTCTAATAATAATGTGAGAATGTTGCCCACAATGGTTACACTGTATAAGATTGTGGATAAACTATGTGTTATACTTATTACATCAACACGACAATAATGTATACTATGATGAATAGTTGGATATAGATGTTGTAGTGCTCTCATTTTTACATTTATGTGATATTCAATAATCAACGGTAAAGATTTTGAAGTGCTCTCATTTTACAATATTTGTGTTACATTCAATATTAAAATGAAACACCCTTCGTAAATCAACGGTTTGCAAGGGTTTGTTTCAAGTTGTTTGTCGATGACTAAAAAAACTATTTCCTAATATTATTAGCTTTACAAACTTCATTAATCTTCTTTGGTTTGCTGATTTAAAATATTAAACTTCATTCTATTGTACTTCAACTTATTTATAACAATTTTTATGTAGCATCTAGTTTCCTCCGGTTTCTAAATTTTATAAAATTATTTTCAGTAATTTTAACAATAACACCGACCATAGTAGTTACAAGATTGTTCACTTTCATTGGTTTAACATTTGTCTTTTAATAAAAGATTTATTGCACTAATTCACACAATAAATCATACTTTTTTAGTTGGAAGTGCAAGTTTCAACGTTTAATTTTTGCAAGCAAGAAAGATGATCTATCTCCTATATATCTAGTTGTAATTCACATTGTGTTCATTTTTTAATGAAAAGTACCCAAAACAGAACATTTCAATTTATTCTTCTAGAGATCCACTATATATCACTTCAAATAACTAAACTCGACTACAATTTTGAAATAAGCCAATCTAATAAAAAGCTTTTGTAAAAGGAAATTTGTTAGAGATTAGTTCAATACTTTGAGAAAAAACTAGAGTTTGGTTCAACAATAATTATAATATATTATTCTAACATAAACATTTTCTACAACAGAGACGATAGTTAATATTGACAGAAGTATTTTAACAAAATATATAATATGTTTACAAATGTTCCAAAACATAAATTTGACAATTAATTAAATTTCCATCATAAACTAGATACTAACGCAATTGCATTTGGCACTCCACCAGTTGTTTGGATAGCATATAATTATAGTGTTTCCTCCCTAATTTTTTTTTCATACAATTTAGCCCACAACAGAGTAGAAACTAGGGTGTGGTCCCACTTGCTATGACCACAAGCCACATCAAATTCGCACCCCCCCCCCCCCGGCGCCAACACACACGCACGCACGCAACACAAATATATAGGACAGCGACTTTACAAAAGTGTTGGCATACGTCTCTTCCTTTTACAATATACTAATTAGATGAAAAGGAATGAGATTGGACTACAATGTATTAATTAGATTAGAAAGGGAACGAGTTCGGACTACAATGTATTAATTGGATTAGAGGGAAGGGAAAGAGATCTAACTGTTAAGATCCCTATTGAAAGTGACAACTGACAATGGTGGCCATAAGGCTAGCATACTCTATACAACATTTTCCTAATATCATTTCTAATTAAACACACGAATCACAAATTTTCAATCTTCACAGCTCACATCTATATAAATAATTTCACAAAACTTAATTGGAGTTCTAAATTCAAGTAATATAATTTAGATACTGTTAATGCACATAAACTTAATTGAATTATATAGAAAATGCCTACTAAAACTTGTATCTAAATCTTCACGTTGTGAACAAAAGCAAAAGGAGATCATACTAAAACTGGGAAGTATGTTCAAGTTAGTTCTCACAATCAAATTTCCCAGCTAGTAGCATTTTGACAAACCCAATACAAATGATGCAATCCAACTAGCTCAAACATCTCTTCTTTGTCATCTGGTCATAGCATGCATGTGGTACACCTGCTTTTGTGAAAATGACCGTGTTCTTGTGTGCACAGTTGTGTTTGTGTGTGCTTGCATACGCGCGCGTGTTTGAGAGAGAGAGAGAGGGGGGGGGGGAGGCATCTCCAAGAACCCTCACATAATATTAACTGAAAAAGGATCACAATCAAAGTCAAACCCAAAATGGGTGGGATTTTTCCCAAAAACTATTATGTGAACAAAAACCCGCCAAAAATTTTCAATCTTCAAGTAAAACACAATTCTAATGGCCTATAAAGTAACATCAATGTGCATATATCTAAAACAAACTAAACAAAAGGATAACAAATAACCTACTCAACAAAACTGTGCAAAACGACCACCGCCACACAAATGAGGAGAGGTAATGTCCAAAGCATTTTCTGTTTTATTATTAGGAGTTGGCATGGGAACCCTCTTACTTTCAAGTCAGCGCTCTGATGCTGTTTCTGATGGTGCAGTTGCTGAAATCTGTGGTGATGTTGAAACTGGTGCTGCTAATGCTTTTCAGAATGAGGAATATAGAGCTGTTAAAATTGCTGTGCGGTTAGAAGTTTGTGCATTGCATTGTTGTGGGGATAAAATGGCAGAATGTTCACTTCAAGGGGTGGTGGTGGCGGAAAGTTCATCGTCGACCCTCCTCTGTTTGCCAGGGCTTGGCCGGTTAGTCTTTCACGTGTTGGATCTCCTCCTTCATTGCATCATTTAATTCTATTTACCACATAAAAAGAAGAATATAAACGAGGTTAAATTCATGAACAAACTTTTCTTAAAAGGATGAAGTAACACTATCACACTACCATCCCAAATTGCGAGCCCACTACCTCTACGGATGTCCCAAATTAAGAGTCCACTTTCCTATTCAAAATATAATCAACATATCAAAAACGATGATAGGAAAGAAGTTATGTTCGAAACCATTAATCAATGAAATTCGGGCAGCATTCATAAAAAATGTTAAAGTCAAATATGAACTCTTAATTAGGGGCCGTAGGGTTAACAAAATACTGTTTTGTGGTGTTCAGCTCCAAACCAAACATATTGAAGCAAACCGCATTCAATCCAATTATCACCCTTTTTGCTGTTTTCTAACCCATTCGAACCAGACAGCATTCGAAACTCGTTCCAATTAAAGGTATATTGCATTCAAGTTGAAATCGGCAAATACTGTACATCAACTTGAAAATGTCAACCAACCCGATTAAAGAATAGACATTAGAATTGCCAGGTCCAATTGCTTTTGGTCAGTTTTTGAACTCCTAAACTCAACAACCAATCCAATTAAATTGAAGTTTCAAAATACAAGTCCTTCCGATCAAGTCAAACGTCCAATTCAAATTGGATTGGATTGGATTGGGTCGGATCCGATGTGAGGTTTGATTTGGATTGCGCTGCTACCAAATAGTTAGGCATGCCAAGCCATACCAAAATGGAGGATAAAAGAAAATGCACTGTACCTAAGCCAAAGACGAGGAATAATAATACCTCTAATTTTATAGCCATTTCATCAGCTTGTCTCCTATTGTTCTATGCTTTCTTCCTGAACTATGGCCGTATATTTTCATTCATCACACTGCTGACTGCTCTCAAACAAGTCAATATCCCTTACAGCGAAAATTGGGAAGTCCCATCCTATCCACTCTCACTAATACATGTGGTATTTCACTAAACCTATCAAATATACATCTGCGCATTCTTCTACAACTCCAATTATTTTATCTGTATGTGTGCATGACTTGAGTTTAACAATCTGATTCAGCAACCTCCAAATCTGCCTTACTTCATACATGATTCCATTAGCTTCAGAGCAACACACATTTTGACGCCAACTGAATACCACATCTTTGGATGGCGTCTTCTAGAGGAAGCTTCCCACCGCATATTCTCCACCCGACAATAGACCATTTCTTACAAATTTAATGACTCCACATCTTAGCATTAAAAGGAGCAACTTCTTCGCTGTCTACACAAACCCATGCTGAAGATAATGTAAACTTGCCATTTGAAAGAGTCCACAAACAGACATCCACTTCATTAGATTAGATCTCATATCAGCTAATTTGGTACCAAGAACTTTTTGAATCCCCACCTGACACTGCCGAAGAATATCAGAACTATGAGTAATCAAATCTCTGGCTGAAATCTGTTTCAAATCATCAGGAGGAACAAACCACTGAATCAGGTCTCTGCCTCTAACCATCTCTCTTGCCAAGCATTGATCTTCCCCTTTCCAAAACCAAGCAATGTGAATATATTTAGCATACTTCTTATTCATAAATTCTGATCATATAAACAGCGTTCAGAAAATAATCACCTAAGCGCACTAGGAGGTGTGTGGGATGGCGATTGGGAGGACTTGGTCACTCCTTTTTTTTTATTTTTCTTTTCATCTATGAATTATGAAAAATGTATAGTTAAAGAACTCCTAAATCTGTTTAGAAGTGAAGTTACACTTTTTGTAGTATTATATTCTTAAAAACACATAAATATGTAATGGGCCTAGCCGGCTAGCCTTAGCCGCCTAGGCACTAGGCACCCTCTAGAACACAACTTCCGCCTAGCATTTTTTAGAAAATTGAATGTAAATGAAAGAGAGAAAAAGGAGAAATGGAAGGATATAGGATTAAAAAAGGAAAAAAGGAAAGAAAAAAAAAAGCACCTAAGAAACCGCTCAGATCCACCGAACTGCCCCAAGCCGCCAAATCCCCACCCCCCCCGCGCGCGGCACAAATGGTCAGTATCTATGACATAAAGAAGTGATAAGAATTCCTATCTATGACATAAAGAAGTGATAAGAATTCCTCCTCACAAACAATCCCAATAAGTTCCAAGAATGGGAGTGATCAGAAGACTAGGGAAGGCACAAATTAACCATGGCATTGGCATAGGGCTCCGTAGGAAGACTAAAGACGCGCAAAGCCTTTTTATAGGCTTTGATCTCCCACCCAAATATCAGACCAAAAACGAATTGAATGGGTTTGAGGAAGAGTATAGCTTTTGCTTTCAAGAATGTGAAAGTCGCCTAATCATCCTGCTTCTCAGTTGATCGTTAGACGGGTCCGTAAAAACATTTCATTGTAGACAAATGGCAAAAGCCCCATAAATGATATAGATTCAACAGAAAGCATATGATTGACTGATTGAGCTTGATGCTTATGCTTATGCTATCGATAATTATTAAGCAAAACAATATAGTAAAAGGGTTTATCATTATGGAAAAAAAACAGAAATTTGAACGCTTAAACTAGTCAAAATCTTCAAACAGGGAAAAAAAAATGATAACCCCGTAGGATAGATGGGTTTCACTTGAGACAAGTGCAGCTGAGAAAGAGAACAAGCCAGCTTACCAGTCACATCGGTAATAATAGAAATGGAGGGATCAATGGTACCAACATAGAACAACGAGCCCATCCAGTGACGAGATCGAATAGCTGCTATCTTCGGCCTGAAATATCTTTACAGCCTCTGTTTCAACCTCTAAGATAGCTTTACTTAACAATAACATGACAATGTAATTCCTTAAACATAGCAAAACAATTAAGGTATTTCTATAAGTAATATGTCACAGATTTTCTTTTATGAAAAACCATTTTTTAGAGATAAAGAAAATAGCGCTACCGTGCTATATCAGAATTTTTTACCCAACGAACAAGGAAACATATTTCTTTTAGGATAAACAGGCTGTCATTTTCCTTTTTGGAGAGACAGATGACTTATTAGTGTTTCAACGTATGGTAGAAACAAGCCTATGCTAAAGTGGCTTACAATCACAACAAACCAGGAAACGTATTTCACACCTAAGTAAGATAAGATAAAAGGAGATCTTAGATTGCAGACAAATAACAAATTCAGTCGGAAAGCATTAAGATAAGTTGCAGTAAATTCACATTACAATATGCTAAATAATACATATGAAAAAATGCTAATACATCTTAACAAAGAATTAGCAACCGCCATCATCAACTCCACTCCTTGGTTTAGCATACACAAATGGATGCATTTTGAATTTCACATTAGACCAAAAATAGTTCAGAAACAGAAGTGTATACAGGTTGAAATTCAAATTAAATAAAGATTAGTTCATAGACAATTCCTCTAAAGAGTATTAAGTACATAGACAAGTGGCCAACATCTTTGAATTTCAGAAAAGCAACAAGAAACCTCATCAACATGTTCGTTTTTACATAGGCCATATAACAAAGTGGAGTACCACCACATATGCGAAGCCACCTATAATAGTCGTAGAGGTAACAATATCAAGAATCAATCCTCTACGAGACATTTCCTTAAATAATCCTAAGGCCTCATCAATCCTTTTACTCGACATTATAACTAAGAGCATCAAGTCAAAGGCTTGAGCATCCATAAATTCGAGTACCTTTGTAGCTTGATCCATTTTCCCCACCGAACAATATCCGTCCATCAATGCATTGTAAATTATAGTATTGAGCTCTACGCCTCTTTAGATCATCAAGTCAAGCAATTCGTGTGCTTCTTTAACCATCCCTTCTTTACAAAGTTAAGTAAAACATTGAAGGTTTGAACATCCGGTGAGATGTTTCTATCAACCATTTCATTCAAAAGCTTCGTAGCTTCTTCCCATTGACCAAAGTTACATATACCAAGAATCATATAGTTGTAGGTGCGACATCTGGTTTAATGCCTTTCCCGATCATATCATAAGATCTTGAAAGCCTCGTTAACATGCTTGTCTTTGCAAAGGCCATCAATGACCAAGTCGTATATAACTACGCCGAGGCCAACAACTTCCCACTTGTTCCATCTTTTAGCAACAACAACTTCCCACTCCGTATCTTTTAGCAACAACAACTTCCCACTTGCTCCACCTCTTTTAGCAACAAAACAGCAGCATCTGCGTTTCCTATTCTGCAGAGGCCGTTTATTATTGTTCCATAAGTGATTAAATCGGGTTGGAATCCTTTTCGCACAACTTCATCAAAAAACCTCACAGCTCGAACAAGCTCACCGTCCATGCAAAGCCCCTTTATTATCTCCCCTAAAACAGAGAAACCGAAATCGACCCTATTCAAGTTGCAGAAACAATTGATTCCTAACAAATCCAATCGTCGAATAAGAGAAATAGCAACCAAATAGTGCTTCATTTTTGCAATTGACCCAAAAATTGAGTCGAATCTTTAAAACAAGGCACAGGTCTCGTCCGAATCACGTGATGAAAAGTAATTAGGGGAACATGCACAAGGTTTGATGAACAAGATCTTTGTGAGAATGAAACAAGATGATTGTTTTTTACATAGACCATGTAACAAAGTGGAGTTAATGTGTAACGGCGGAAGAAGCAAGTGAAGAAGAAGGAGACAATTTACCTTTTCTTCTTTTTCTTCTTCTTCTGTTTCTGTTGTTGCTGCTAGGAAGAAGAAAAGAAACGTTAAACTTCATCATCGTCAAAACCCTAGCAGCCATTACCGTCTATCTTTTCACCCCTTTCTCTCTCTTTGTAGTTTCATTTCTAACCCTTCCCTAGGCAATGGGCCGGGCTTTTTCAGGCCGAATTTATCGGACTTTGACTAGTTGATGTGTATGAACTTACTAAAAAAGGGTTTTTGTTTTTTGTTTTTTGTTTTTTGTTTTTTCGGCCGGAGGGCTTATTTTCAATTTTTTAGTTAATTGTTAAAAATATTAAAATTTTATTAATTATATAAATTAAAGAAAATATTAGTAATATAACAAATATCATGAATTGATATACAATATAAATATGAATTAAGTACACTTCGTTCATTTATTTTAGCACTTTAAAATTGTATTTAGAGATACTTTATAATTATCTTTTGTTACATGAGTATTACTTTCATGACTCGTTTGGTTCACGGAATGAAAATAAATTCATTTATCTTTTTCATGGAGGTGAGAAATCAAATTTCCTGTTAAGATTCTTTTCTTATGTTTGGTAAAGTATGAAAAGTATTTAGGTAAGGGTATTGTTGTCCAAATTTTTTATAATAAAATGGAAAAATTAATTCCATGGGTTTTGAGAAGAATGGTTTTACCCCCTACTCTCTCCTATGTCGGAAAAGTATTTTCGGAATTTGTGCTTACTAAACAAAGAAAATGAAAGATTTTCTTTTTATGAGTCCTCAAATTCGTGAACCAAACAAAGCCTTGAAGTGTTAAATATCAATGTGAACCATGTCTATGTTAAGTTGCACGCGCGCACAGACACACATATATATAATTGATGGGCTTATTGAATTGGTTTTGAGTCGGTCATGTGGATGGACTAAAAAGCCTTGGGCCGGGACTTTATTTATAGTTCTAAGTGATTTTTCAATTGTATAATTTTTATTAAAATTCATATCTTGGATTAACATTTGTTAAATTTAAAAGATATAAAAAAATTTGAGTAGAAACAAAGCTGATGTGTTAGCATAAATTGGCAATATATCTTACACATTTATTTTACACCAAACTTATTTTTAGAATACTTATGAAAACCAAAAAAATAAAATATGTAAATTTACACAATACAAAAATATACAATACTGCTCGAAATGCACTAAAATGCATTTGGCCTATCATAACCTATAGTATAGTAACTAAAAAAATTGGGTAAAATTATATTAGTAACAAAAATTGTGGGATTCAAACTTTGTTCTTTAATATTTTACTAAATAATGATAAAAGGGGCGAAATAGAAAAATCATACTTTGTTGTTGTAGCCGTTAAGACTATTCTCAATTATATAATACAAGACACTTAAACATACACGATATATGTACACTTAAACACACCAGTCATTGATTTATTGATATTTGGGATAACAATTTGAATAATTAAATTAATATATTTATATACTTCAAGTATAACAATATATATATATATATAAATGGATATAAATATTTGATGCGGAGGCTACAGGCTGAAGCCTTCTTTGCCACACCTTGGATCATGCCTGCTTAGATGGAGATTTTGATAAAATATCAACTGGATAAATCATCTCATAATTGAACACATTGATATAATCTGAAAACTCACTTATTCCACAGATTATTCATAGCAATTATTTCTTTTTTAAAGTGGAAAGATGGTCCATGGTCCATGGTCCATAAAAAACATGTAATGAAATTACTTTGGTACAGTAAAAACAATCTTTATTTAACGCTAAATTTAACACAATAATAATTCTCTTTAAGATTAAACATACAAAGCTTTTTAGTATTAAAACAATCAATTTTCTAACTCGCATTTTTGTCATAATTTTTTTTCACTTATGCAATTTAAACCCACAACCTATTTGATGTTAAACCATTCACGAAAAATAGGTTAATATGTACCGACAAAAGAAATGTAATAGGAATGTAACCGTTGTCTACCTTCATACTTTTGATGAATAATATTTATCTATGAATATTATAAATTCACAAATTTTATTTGAAGAGATGGAGACAGAAAATATTAATAGTATTCTCTTCCACGCTCACATATAAATCACAATTTTTATCATAATTTTTGCATACCATTTAGTTTCCTCCAATTTCTAAAATTTGTAAATTTTATTTTCAATAATTTGTAAGGAATAACATGACAAATTAAGAATTAAAAGATTGTTTACTTTTGTTTATTTGATTCACACAATAAACCAAGTTGATTTAGTTGAAAAGGCTAAGTTTCTTTTTACACATGCTTGCAACAAAAATGATCCCTACTCTGTACACATATAGTTGTTATGTTGGTATTCATATCATGATAAAAAAAAAAAAAAAAAAAAAAAAAAAAAAAAAAATTAACAAATATCATGTTCATTTTTTATTGGAGGAAAAAAAAACAGAAAATTTCAATTTCTTCTACTAATTATCTACAAATTAGACTCCAGAAATAGGTAAACTCGTTAACAATTGGGTAATAGAAAATAAGTAAAAATTTCCTAAATACGTGTTTTGTAAAAATTCCAGGAACATACTTTACTGAAATATATAAGGACCTGATTTTTAATATTTGTTTGCATAGGATCTTCGTTTATCAATTATGTTTTACGTGTTTGTTTAAAATTGTGTTTTGTTCAAGTTTAACTTTGCATCCAAAAAATTTGATGCAATTTTTATTTTGTATGATGTGCATTTATTTTTTAACAAGTATATTTTTATAAGTCACTTATGTAATTCTATTGCGGGATCGTGAAAAATTGGACATTTTTGAAAAAAAATTCTAAAAAAAGATTTAGGGAATAATATTTGTGTTACTTAAGGGCCTATATTTGACCAAATTCTAAAAGTAATGCAACGTTAACTTTACAATAGATTTTCAAATTGCAATATTTTATGGTATCGTGCAAAATATAATTTACACTGCATGTTTTTAAGCAGATTATTGTGCCTAAATATTTAATTGACAGTTGTGTAGAGTAATTTCAACAAGTGACAAATTTGAACCTATTTATTAATAAATCACACATGATAACTTTTTTAGATTATGCAAAGTTAAATTTGCACTCTTTATTTTCTAATGCATTACTATGTATTGGGACTTATTTGACATTACTTTAGACTCACTTGAGTGACACAAATTAAACTTGTTAAAAAAATATAAATACGTCGTGCAAAAACAAATTTGTATTAAATTTTTTGGATTGCAAAGTTAAATTTGTACAAAACACAATATTAGTCAAAGCACTCATTTTCAAATATAATTGATAAATAAACCTTTATTTCAGAAAAATATTAGAAAACGGGCCCTTATTTTCGAACAAAAAACTAAAAAATATTTACTATATATTTTGTGAAAAATATTATTACACAAGATCTTTTAACCCATTTCTAGATAACCAAAATTAAAAACCTTTTTCATAATCAAATTGGTGGCCCCATCTAATTCTACTGGTTAAAAGAAAAAATAAAGATAGACATTTTACATTTGAGTAATCTTTCACTCACGATTTTCTTTGAAATTAAAATATAATTAATTATTTGATATTAAAATAATGGCTTCATAATTTTGTTTATCGAGAAAAACAAACATTGTGGAGTATATTATTATTAACTCTATTAACATGTTACTCGTCACCTACATAGATAATTTAGTATTTTATAAGTTCAATTTGGTCCTTTTTTAAAAGTAAAATAAAATAAAAATATTAAATTTACTACAATCGTGCTCTTTCCGTTATCCAATATACAGAAACCCTAAAATTTAATCAGTACTCTAAAACTAACTTCTATGAAATAGTTTTTCATTAATTAGTAGAAACTATATCAACATATTTACAATTAAATATATATGTATATGTGAGAGGTAAAATTATAAGTGGGCTTTCTTACGCGCAATATTCTACACGAGACAAAATCTATATAATAAGAAGTAATGGTTTTTAAATCTTAAAAATGTATAAAGGATAAATAATTGTGTGTGTCTAAGATTTAGGATGTCTTTTAAATGGTTGATAGTGCATTTAACACAGATTATAACCTAGTTATACAGTATTACTAGATATACTCTAAACACATTTGGCCTAGTCAATAACCTATACACAGTAATAATATCCCAGTGGCGGTGCTTGCAAGCATAAGGATTATGTATGGGATGAGGGATTCTACTACTACTACTACTACCGGATTCTACTACCACTACCACCACTACTACTACTACTACTACTAAAAATGGCTAAAACTGTTCTTAGTAACTAAAAATTGTTAGGATTTAAATTTTGTTAGGATCTAAAATCATATTTTGGTGATGTAACTGTTAAGGAAGTTTATCTGTTATAAAATTAGAAATGAATACACACACAGTGCATATGCACACGTTATTTTTATGTGTTTATAAATGTAATTAATTATAATTATAATAAAATATTAAATTATTATTGCCTAAATGGTTTTAACCTTGGAGTTAATAATTTTTCCCAATATAAAAGAAGGCCTAGTAAAAAAAAAAAGAGTCTGGGCAAAAGGCACCCTTGAATTTGTAGTTTGCCCACCCATTTTTCTATTGTCCAAAAGCATAGAACTCATCATACCTTCTTCTTTTTTTTTTTGGTCTATACAACAAACAAACAGTAACATAGACAACAAACAACAAACAAACAAAAATAAATCTAAGATCCAAAACCATCAACAAATTCCAACAGCATCAAAATCAGCCCTCAATAAGCCACAAATTTAGAGGAATGGAAATCCAATCTTTAGGGAGAGAAGCATGTTTTTCAGCCGAAGCAAGCCAATGAGCCGCCTTGTTTGCAGTCCTGGGGACAAAGATGTTGAAGTTTTGGTGTGTATTTGAAAAAATGGGAGAAGAAGAAAATGAGACAAAATCAAAGCAAGCACAAGTGAGTTTTCTTAAATCCCACATAGGAAAGAAATAAAAACCTTCATGGGTGTGGTTCACCACGCGCCGCCGGGCCGGGCCAGGCTTGGGCTTGGGCCAAGTATTATCTTTTTAGACAAAATACTTTTGAAAAATTTTATTTATTGAAAATAAAATTATTTTCTTTTAATTTTGAATTTCGAAAATTATGTTGTTGACTCCATCTTTTCCCTTTCATTGTTGTGGATAGAGGAGTCTCTCCCTCGATCCCTTTATTTTGTCTCCTTCAACGCAATGGAAATAATTTTCTTCTTTAAAAAAAATTATTTTTCGTCGATTATCTACACAACGACAATCCTCCATATCTTCCATTGAAAGAGCGAACCACCTAACTTGGAAAAAAAACCTACCAAAATTTTTTTTCCCTCCGGCAGGGGGATTTGTTTACCGATTCCGGCAGAATTATAAAGGGTATGAGAATTCCGATTTCCCACCTTGCAAGGGAAATCGAGACAGAGGAAAAATCTGGGCTATTGTATCCTAGGGACGGCGGGGCTATTTCGAACTGCTAGTACAAACACCGAGCAGAACCGCGAAACGTCTTAAAGAGAGCGACATAATTCACGACTCAACCTGGTGTTTTCCATCGTTACAGGTATTTCGTTCCAGTTTTTTCATTTACAAAAGACATTATTAACATTGTTGAGATATGATATCAACCAAGAAATACCCATTACGGAATCAAAACAATCCAATAGAGCAAACTGCGGTGGATCATAAATAGCATCCACTCCAATTATACAATCAGATTCGATCTGAATAGGACATGGCTGTAAAGAAGCAGCATACTAGATCCACCGCCAATTTAATTGCCATAGTCTCCGCCAACATAGAAGATTTACATGAAAAAGACTGGGCCTTGCCTCCAACAAAATAGCCGTCTAAACCTCTAACTACAAATGCAGCAAAACCAAAATTAATAGTAGTAGCCATTAACGTACCATCACAATTAATTTTCAAAGATCCTAGACAAGGAGCCACCCATGAAGGCAAACTGGGACTAGGAAAAGAAACATCTTTTTAGGACTTCAAATTATACTCCGAAACGATTAATGTCCCAAGGACATATATGTCGTTGTTTCAATCACCCACCTCGAAATTCGGCTCAACACCTTCAAAGACCCACTTATTACGAGCTCTCCAAATATACCAACACAAGAAACCAAATAAAGAAAAGGCTTTAATAGAATCAACCCATTTGTCTGCTAATAACTTAGGATTTACATCGACCCATGTTTCAATTCTAGAAAAAGTCGATTTATCAATCAATAACTTCTAAGGACTATTTGCCCAAACTGAGCTCACTCAAGGACAGAGAACCAACAAGTATTCCATAGTTTCAAGGATCACTCTCACAAACCGGGCACAGAGGAGAATAATTACATTTCCAGAGCCAAAGAGCCTACTTTGTAGGAACAACTTCCGAACTACAAGACCATAAAAAAAGCCTAACTTTTGGGACCATATTCAATTTCCACATAGCTTTCCAAAGAGATCGAGGTAGGCGAAACAAAAGAGGAATTGGGCTCTAACTTAAGCTTAATAGGACGACTAATAGTATATAATACATGATGACCAAATTTCACTGCTAAGCATTTTGAATTAGTTGTCGGCCAAAGAAGGTAATCCGGATGAAGAGTTATCGGTAAAACAATTAACAAGATAGCCAAGCTAATATCAGAAGGGAAAATCTCATTTATAATCTAAGAGTTTCAATTAGCTGAGAAAATATTAATTGACTAACATATTGAATACTAGTGACCCTAAAGTCAGCAAGAGAAGAAAATTTTGGAACCCAATTGTCTTCCCAAATATGTATTGAAGCGCCATCACCCATAGACCAAAAATATTATTTTTTTATAAGATCTCTAACAACTATAAGACTATTCCAAATCCACGAAACAACACGGTTACGACTACTAACATCCCAAAAAGATATATTAGTAAAATAAAGAACTTTCAAAACGAACGCCCATTTGGACAAAAGGAGAGCGCAAAAGATACCTAGCTTATTTAGCTAAGGCTGCTTTATTAATTAGATCAAAATCTTCAAACTCCCGAATTAACTTGTTGAAGACCTTTGTGGGTCAAAAAGCGTTAAGGGTTCACCATTGAAGAGAACTCTGAGGGAACAAGAAGATACACATTCCGATATCAAATAACACCAATGAGCATAAAAACCAAATTTACAAAGAATGCCATGAAGAAAATTCTAATTCACTCTATCATAAGCCTTGTTAATGTAAAGTTTTAAAGCAAAATCAACATGTTTCCCTCTTCTTTTACGACGAAGATAAGCAAGAAGTTCTTGGACAATAATAATGTTATCTTTAATGTCTCCCTAACAAAAAAGCACTTTGAGCTTTAGAAATTATAGAATTAACATTATGCTTTAGATGATTCACCCTAATTTTGTAGGAAAAAATTATAAAACTTAATGGTCTGTATCGAGAATATTTTCTGGAGATTTAATTTTTGAAATTAAAACAATTTAAGTTTTATTCCAGTGCTGATGCATTTTTCTAGTAGAAAAAAAAATGTTGAACTGCTAACATAAGATCACCTTTAATTGTTTCCCATGATTTTTAGTAAAAACTCCCTGGGAGGCCATCGAACCCGCTGCGTACGACCCACCAAACCCAAAAACAGCTTATCTTAATTTTAACGTTGAAACAAGTCCCATCAAGGAAGGTCATAGCATTAGTGTTGGAGTTTTGTGTATTTAAAGAAAAATAAAATCAAGACAAGGTGATTTAATGTGATGTGATGGTTGAAGTGATATTATCCCAAGTTTCACATAGGAGAGATATAAAACCTTTCATGGGTTTATATATGGAAGAATTTGCTTAAGGGCTTGAGCCCTTTGGGCAATAGACTTTTGTGCTATTGGATGAGGACTTGGATGAATGTGGTTCACCACACGCGCGCCGACCGACCCGGCCCGGGCTTTGGGCTTGTGTAGTGTATTATCTTTTTATACAAAATACATTTAAAGAATTTTATTTATTAAAAATAAAATAAATTATAAAAACAAAAAGGGAAAGGCTCCCTCTTTTTGCTCCGCGATTTCCTCCTCATTTTCCTCCACTACGCTCCACTAATTCCCTCCATGTTTTCTTGCGGATTTTCCGGAAATTGGTTTTCTGGTCCATTCTTTATCCCTTAATAACGGATCTCATATTATTAACAAAACTTACGACAAAACATAAAAACAGAGAGACAATCAATCTTCCTACAAAATATTTTTCCGGCAGAAAAATTTTTAGCCTCCGGCAGTAAAATATTTTCCGATCCCGAGCAATTAAAAGAGTGTTATTGTCGAGCGGTTGAATAAGTGCAAATCAATCGTACAGAGGGTATCTGGGCTGTTTCATCCTGGGGACGACGTGGCATAATCAGAACTGCTAGCACATTTTCGGGCAGAGCCGTGAAACGTCTTAAAGATAGCGACTTATTCCGCGACTCAACCCGGTGTACTCTCTACCTTATCTGTTTCAATTCTGCAGTTCATATTTTTCCAACAATTTTAAGACGTGTTCCTATCTGCTATTTTTTGTATAACTGTTGTCATGGCTAATGAACATAATCAAGCGGCTGCTTCTGGTTCATTGAATCAACCTTTTAAATTTGAGGGTCTGCACTTTAGGAGGTGGAAACAAAAAATATTTTTTTACTTAACTCTTAAGAAGGTGGAATCTGCTTGTGTTTTTAAAAAACCCACCTTCCCTAATCCGATTTCTGAGGCAGATCATAAGACTCTCAAAACTTGGGAAGACAATGATTATGCATGCAGAAATCTGATCTTGAATGCTCTTCATGACGAGCTTTATGATGTTTACCTCCCGTGCAAATCCGCAAAAAAAATTTGGGATTCACTCCAAAAGAAATATGACACCGAAGAGGCTGGGTCTAAGAAATACGCTATCAGTCGTTATCTGAAATATCAGATGAAGGACGACAAGTCTATTGTTACACAGTCTCACGAACTTCAGAAAATTGCACATGAGATTATTTCTGAAGGGATGAAATTTGATGAGCAGTTTCAAGTGGCAGTTTTGATTGATAAATTACCCCCTGGATGGAAAGATTTCAAAAATAGTTTGCGTCACAAATCTAAAGAGTTTTCTTTTGAAAGTTTGATTACAAAATTCAAGATTGAGGAGGAAAACCGTAAGCAAGATCGGAATGATGAGGTTCTGGTTGTTTTTAACAAAAATCAGAACCGTAATCAAAATCAGAATCGCTCGAACAACACCCCTCCTGCTCTAAGGCCGAACCGGAAAATATGAAAAATCAGAACGGTGGAAATAATGCGAACCGGTACGGGAACCAGAATAGGAACAACCAAACTCAGAACCAAACAGAAATGGCCAGACTAATAATAATAATAATAATAATAATAATAATAATAATAATAATAATAATAATAATAATAATAATAATAACAGTGTGTTCTCTTGCTATCACTGTGGAAAGCCTGGTCATATGGTAAGAAATTGTCGAAACAAACGCCGAGTTCCTCAGGCGAATGTTACTGAAGAAAAGCCCTTAGTGGCTATGATAACAGAAATTAATCTGGTATCGGGTTCTGAAGGCTGGTGGGTAGATACTGGCGCCTCTCGTCATGTCTGCCATGATCGTGCTTTATTTAAGACCTATTCTAATGCTGTTGATAAGAAAGTGTTGTTGGGTGATTCCCACACCACTAATGTTGCTGGGACGGGTGATGTCGAGTTGAAATTCACTTCTGGAAAGACTGTCATCTTTAAGGATGTTCTGCATACTCCAGAAATTAGGAAGAATCTTGTTTCGGGTTACATCCTTAATAAAGCTGGATTTGTTCAAACTATTGGGGTAGATTTGTTTACTCTTACTAAGAATGGTGTATTTGTGGGGAAGGGTTATGCTTGTGATGGGATGTTTAAGTTGAATGTTGATGTTAATAAAATTGTTTCTAGTTCTGCTTATATGATTTGTTCATTTAATGTGTGGCATGCTAGACTTTGTCATGTTAATAAGCGCCTTATTAAGAACATGAGTAAACTGAAAATTATTCCCCCCTTATCATTAAATGATTTCAAAAAATGTGAATTCTGTAGCCAAGCAAAGATTACTAAAACACCTCACAAATCTGTTTTAAGAGAAACTGAACCTTTTGAATTAATTCATTCGGATATTTGTGAATTTGATAGTGTTTTAACGAGAAATGGAAAAAGGTATTTTATTACTTTTATTGATGATAATTCAGATTTTTCCTATATTTACCTTATGAAAAATAAAAGTGAAGCAATAGATATGTTTAAAATATTTTCTATAGAAATTGAAAATCAGTTTAATAAGAAAATAAAAAGATTTCGGAGTGATAGAGGAACCGAATATGATTCAACTGATTTTAAAAATCTTTATACTTCACTTGGTATTATTCATGAGACGACTGCTCCATATTCACCTGAAATGAATGGAAAAGCCGAAAGGAAAAATAGAACCTTTGCCGAATTAATTGTTGCTACGCTACTAAATTCGGGGGCTGCCTCACATTGGTAGGGAGAGATTTTATTAACCGTTTGTCACGTTCTTAATAGGGTGCCTAAGATTAAATCTAATTTACCCCCTATGAGATTTTAAATAATAAAAGGCCCAATATTTCTTATTTACGCGTTTGGGGGTGTTTTTCTTACGTGCGTATTCCTGATCCTAAAAGATTTAAGCTTGCTAGTAGAGCTTATGAATGTGTTTTTATCGAATATGCTATTAATAGTAAGGCATGTAGATTTTATGATTTGAAAAATCATGTTATTATTGAATCTAATGATGTAGACTTTTTTGAAGATAAATTCCTTTTTAAATTGAAGAATAGTGGGGGTAGCTCACTACCTTCTAGCTCTACTTTACCTACTAGTACAGTGCACCATGGTACATCAATTGAACCTAGAAAAAGTAAAAGGGTTAGAACCACTAAAGACTTTGAGCCTGATTTTTATGCATACACTTTAGAAGATGATCCATCCACTATTCAAGAAGCGTTATCTTCTTTAGATGCTGACCTTTGGCAAGAGCCATTAACGATGAAATGGATTCCTTAGAATCAAATAGAACATGGCATCTAGTAGACCTTCCTCCTGGTTGTAAAACCATAGGTTGTAAGTGGATACTTAAAAAGAAATTAAAACCTGATGGCACTGTTGACAAATACAAAGCCCGTTTAGTTGTCAAGGGTTATAGACAACGTGAAAATGTAGATTTCTTTGATACTTATTCTCCCGTTACTAGAATTACGTCTATACGTGTTTTGATTGCCCTGGCTTCATTGCATGATCTTGTTGTGCATCAAATGGATGTTAAAACCGCTTTCCTTAATGGAGAATTAGAAGAAGAAATTTACATGGAACAGCCTGAAGGATTCATTATTACAGGCCAAGAACAAAAAGTATGCAAATTAGATAAATCCCTTTATGGTTTGAAACAGGCTCCTAAGCAATGGCATGAGAAATTTGATGAATTGATTATTGCAAATGGATTTAGAATTAATGAAAGTGATAAATGCATTTATTATAAGACTGAGAATAATGCTTGCACTATTATATGTTTATATGTTGATGACTTGCTTATTTTTGTTCTAATATCCATGTGGTTAATAATGTGAAATCCATGCTTTGTGAAAATTTTGATATGAAGGATTTGGGAGAAGCCAATGTTATTTTAGGGATTAAAATTGCTAGGACGGAAAATGGACTTTCTTTGGATCAATCTCATTACATTGAGAAGATTCTAAGGAAATATAATTACTCAGATTGTAAACCAGCATGTACACCATATGATCCTAGTGTGAAGTTGTTCAAGAACACTAGAGACAGTGTTAGACAAACTGAGTATGCGAGCATCATTGGTAGCCTTCGATACGCTACTGATTACACTAAGCCCGATATTGCTTATGCAGTGGGGGTACTATGTAGGTTTACTAGCAGTCCTAGTATAGAGCATTGGTATGCTATTGAGAGGGTTATGCGTTATCTAAAAAGAACCATGGACCTAAAGTTACACTATCAAAAGTTTCCCGCTGTCCTAGAAGGATATAGCGATGCTGACTGGAATACCCTGTCAGAAGATTCCAAGGCCACAAGTGGATATATTTTTAGCATTGCTGGAGGTGCAGTTCCTTGGAAATCCAAGAAACAGACCATTTTGGCCCAGTCTACGATGGAGTCTGAGATGATAGCACTAGCTCCTGCTAGTGAAGAAGCAAGTTGGCTGAGAAGCTTTCTTGCAGATACCCCTCTATGGGAGAGACCGATCCCAGCTGTCCTTATCCACTGCGATAGTATCGCGGCTATTGCAAAAGTTCAGAACCGTTACTATAACGGTAAGAGACGACAGATTCGTCGTAAACACAGCACGGTAAGAGAGTTACTCTCCAAAGGTGCTGTAAGAGTGGATTATGTGCGGTCTGAGAAAAATTTGGCTGATCCTTTGACGAAAGGATTAACGAGAGAGAATGTGCTTAACACCTCGAAAGGGATGGAGTTAACGCCCAACGAGATTTGAGTCACTGTAATGGTAACCTAACCTATGGACTGGAGATCCCAAGAAATAGGTTCAAAGGGTAAACAACAAGTTGCAAGTGATACTTTAGAAATCATGTAGTATTATCTCATCCCTATGGAGCATGATATCTTGAAGCGGCGAAAAGGTTGAGCACATGCTCTTAATGAGTTCTATAGCTCTATGTGGAGTGGGGTACCGATGCTCCAAGAGTACTCTTGATAGACTCACCTATGTGAATGTGGAAGAGAGGTCGCTTCCTATGGAATTTGGGCAAATTCTCTAGAGCATTCACTAAACGGGATATAAGCACATGGCCATAACGTGCTGGCTTTTTGGACAACACTCTTGGGGCCGGTGTGTGTTGTGATTGTCAGAGATAGAGTTCAAAACTACGAGTTACTCTAGTATAGTCTGAAACACATACACTACGTAAAGGTTAAAATTGAAAAATACCTTTACTTATGCACTGTCCTATGTTATATGCTCGATGAAAAAGTTTTTTCCTAAAATACAAGTGGGGGATTGTTGGAGTTTTGTGTATTTAAAGAAAAATAAAACCAAGACAAGGTGATTTAATGTGATGTGATGGTTGATGTGATGTTATCCCAAGTCCCACATAGGAGAGATATAAAACCTTTAATGGGTTTATATATGGAAGAATTTGCTTAAGGGCTTGAGCCCTTTGGGCATTAGACTTTTGTGCTATTGGGTGAGGACTTGGATGAATGTGGTTCACCACACGTGCGCCGGTCGACCGATCGGCCCGGCCCAGTCTCGGTCTCGGTCTCGGTCTTGGTCTCGGTCTCGGGCTTTGGGCTTGTCTTGTGTAGTGTATTATCTTTTTTATACAAAATACTTTTAAAGAATTTTATTTATTAAAAATAAAATAATTTATAAAAACAAAAGGGGAAGGCTCCCTCAATTTGCTCCGTGTTTTCCTCCTCATTTTCCTCCCACTACGGTCCACTAATTCCCTCCATGTTTTCTTGCGGATTTTCCGGAAATTGGTTTTCTGGTCCATTCTTTATCCCTTAATAACGGATCTCATATCATTAACAAAACTTACGACCAAACAGAAAAATAGAGAGACAATCAATCTTCCTACAAAATATTTTTTCCGGCAGAAAAATTGTTAGCCTCCGGCAGTAAAATATTTTCCGATCCCGAGCAATTAAAAGAGTGTTATTGTCGAGCGGTTGAATAAGTGCAAATCAATCGTACAGAGGGTATCTGGGCTATTTCATCCTGGGGACGGCGTGGCATAATTAGGACTGCTAGCACATTTTCGGGCAGAGCCGCGAAACGTCTTAAAGAGAGCGACTTAGTCCGCGACTCAACCCGGTGTACTCTCTACCTTATCTGTTTCAATTCTACAGTTCATATTTTTCCAACAATTAGTGACTAGACAAGGAATTAAATTAATTCAAAATATCAGAAGGTCCACTAACTTCATCCTCTTTAAAAAGATTCATGAAAAACGAATTCACCATATTCTTAAGATCATTAGACTTATCAACCCACGAACCATTATCATCAAGCAAATGTAAAATTATGTTATGGTTTCTTCTATGGATCATCGTTGCTTGAAAAGCTTTGAATTTTTATCACCATTCTTGAGCCATTTCACCCTAGATCTAGCCCACCAAAAATTTTCCACTCGATGCCAAATGCATTTAATCTGATTCTTGATATTACCAATTTATTGGTCGTTTGCCTCGGAAGTTGGAGAATTCAATAAATCAACGAGCTTAGACTCTAAATTGTGAATCTCCACTGCAACATTCCTAAATTACTTTTTAATCTAGTCAAAAAGAAGAACCCTGCAATTAAGAGGCTTTGGTTAAAAATTAACATAGGTGCGCCTTTGAAAAATGACGTCCAACCTTTATTAACAACTTGAATGAATTTAGCGACATCCAAGCAAAAAGCCTCAAATCTAAAATGTTTCAAATTATTATGAGGACATGGGTTCAAGGAAACCAACATCGGACTATAATCTGACCCCATAGGAAGAAGGGCTTCCACTGAGGCATTACCAAACCAATATAACCACTGATAAGTTGCAAAGACTCTGTCAAGTTTCTCTTTAATGAAACCCTCCCCCCCACCCCCCCTTGAATCTATTATTAGCCCAGGTAAATTTGTAACCCTTACATTCCAACTCCATGAATTTACAAGCATCCACCAAATTATGAAAACCTTTAATGTTTCTGTTTGCCTTGAGTTTCATACCATCTTTTTCATGATTGAAGAGGTTGACATTAAAATCTCCTAAACAGAGCCATGATAAATCAATTTCACCAACAGAGAGGGCGGCTAATCTTTGCCGCTAAGCCTGTCTCAAATCAAAATCCTAGTTACCATACACAAAATTAAGTAGGTTTCCAATGATCATTTGAGAATTTATCAAAAATATACCCATCCACAAAATCGTGGGATAACTCAGAAATATTTTATAAACAAACGAATCATCCCCCAAAAATGCAAATACCGGTGATACCAACAAGTTCAACAAAACACACATTATTGTAACAAAGTTTTCGATTCAATACCAATAGGTTTTAAGTTTTGGGTTCGACAGAACAGACGACACAAATGGATTTGGTTTGTGTTGTAGCAGTCGATGAAGATGATGGCTTGTGGTTTGATAGTGCTCGACAATAAAAAACGGTGCTGGAGTTTTGTTTCTGATATCAAGTTAAAGCAAATAAGAGAATCTTGTATTAATGAATTTTTATAACGATCGAGTATTTATACAAGTAATAAACAACTTAAACTTAATTTAATACGTTGCCATGCGTACCAGTATAGCCCATTAATGGTGCATATTTGTATGCTTATTGTTAAAAAAATATGAACTGCATAATTGAAACAGATAAGGTAGAGAGTACACTGGGTTGAGTCGCGGACTAAGTCGCTCTCTTTAAGACGTTTCGCGGCTCTGCCCGGAAATGTGCTAGCAGTTCTGATTATGCCACGCCGTCCCCAAGATGAAACAGCCCAGATACCCTCTGTACGATTAATTTGCACTTATTCAACCGCTCGACAATAACACTCTTTTAATTGCTCGGGATCGGAAAATATTTTACTGCCGGAGGC
The DNA here is from genome assembly GCA_021464415.1 of Lonicera japonica. Lineage (NCBI taxonomy): Eukaryota > Viridiplantae > Streptophyta > Magnoliopsida > Dipsacales > Caprifoliaceae > Lonicera > Lonicera japonica. The sequence goes on from JAKCWG010000458.1 coordinate 32,172, forward strand.
CAAAAAATTTTCTGCCGGAAAAATATTTTGTAGGAAGATTGATTGTCTCTCTGTTTTTATGTTTTGTCGTAAGTTTTGTTAATAATATGAGATCCGTTATTAAGGGATAAAGAATGGACCAGAAAACCAATTTTCGGAAAATCAGCAAGAAAACATGGAGGGAATTAGTGGAGCGTAGTGGAGGAAAATGAGGAGGAAATCACGGAGCAAAAAGAGGGAGCCTTTCCCTTTTTGTTTTTATAATTTATTTTATTTTTAATAAATAAAATTCTTTAAATGTATTTTGTATAAAAAAATAATACACTACACAAGCCCAAAGCCCGGGCCAGGTCGGTCCGCGCGCGTGTGGTGAACCACATTCATCCAAGTCCTCACCCAATAGCACAAAAGTCTATTGCCCAAAGGGCTCAAGCCCTTAAGCAAATTCGTCCATATATAAACCCATGAAAGGTTGTATATTTGTCCTATGTGGGACTTGGGATAACATCACATCAACCATCACATCACATTAAATCACCTTGTCTTGGTTTTATTTTTCTTTAAATACACAAAACTCCAACACTTATATATAGAGAAAATCCTTAAAATTTTAACCTAGCGTACTTGTATGCCTACTATCTCAATATATACAGGTATGCCCAACTACATAACTCACCCCAACAAAACCATTGAATAATTCATGAGATACCATGGACCAACTATTCATAACTCTAGTTTTATTCAAAGCTCTTGGTGCCAAAAGCTTTCTAGTCAAATTAAACTTCTCCATTTGTGTTTATTGCGATGGTATCTCAAACTTGAGCCAATTAAAGCTCATTTTTCGGGTATTATGTGACATGGAAAAAAAAAAGCACAAGAAGAAGTCAAGAGGACTAATCAATAGACCCACAACTTAGTGAGATGGCCTTCAAAAGCAACAAAAATGGACTTGCAAAGACAAAAAGGAAGAAAAAGGCTTTAGAATATCAATGGTATAATCAAAATAACAATTGTAATTAATTTTAATAATGTTGGCTAAAAACACTACCTCAAATGGTATAATCTAATTTTAACAACCTTTTAACCACTAACAAAATCTACTCCCTTTATAATTAAAGTTAACAATCTTCTTCAATAACCAAATAAGGGACCCATTAATTCTATTAGTTAAAAGATGATTTTTTTCAAATTTAAATCAATTTTTCCTTTTTTTTTGAAACAAAATTCAAATGAATTAATTTGTGGTTAATCAATTTAATAAACCCCACAAATTTAATTATTAAGAAAAACACCCATATGGGAGACCTTTATTTTTAAATTTAATAATTTACTAAATAGATAATTAAAAATTATTTTAATTATTTAATTTTAATTATTCCGATGCTCTTAGAAAGGGACCGTTAAAATGAAAGATTTCAAGAACCAAGGAGAAAAACTAGATCGCTCTAGAGAGAAGAACACTCACAGACAGAGAGAGAAAAAGTGTGTAATTATTAACTCGTCGTATCTTCAAGTACAATCACTTTCCAATCATTGATCATCATTTTTTTTCAAGCTTTATGAAATTTAACAAACTTTTAACACGTAGTTCGGTAACATTACTTAAATCTGAAAAGTTAGGTTGCGTTTGGTTGCAATTTCTAAACAAGTTTTCTAGATGAGTTTTTAAAAAATTGGTGTTTGGTTGAATGTTTTGAGTTAGAGTTTTTATGTTGAAAAGTGAATTTAGTTTTGTATGACTTTTTTTTCAACCAATGAAAAAAACGCATAAAAAATTTCAAAAAATAGTCACAATGGATCTTATTTTATAGATCTCGATGAGTAGTTTCAAATATATATTTTTTATTATTTTTGGATTTTTGGATTTAAAGTTTTGGCGTTTTAAAAAAAAAATTTAGAGAGAGAAAGTATAGTGAAATAAATTTTGAGAAGTGTGAAAGTGAGTTGATTTTAAATTGTGTTTTGAGAAAAAATTTTAAAATCTTGTTCAAAAATTGCAACCAAACACAACCTTAGTGTTTTGATATTGAAGTGGTTTTAAAGTTATTTGTTGATAAAAAAAATAAAAATTAAGTATCAACTTAATTTTCTCCCGTTAAAACTAAAAATTTTCATTTAAAGTTTTAAGTAGTAAATTCTCACCTCAAAACTAAAAACTTAATTTTAAATAGTGTAAAATACTTATTTTACCCTCTTACATTTAGAATTATGTGATCTAAATAAACTAATAAAGGCAAAATTTTCATATTAAAAATATGAGTTTTTAGATGTGTTATATTTAAACAAATAATATTTTTTTAGATACTTTTTTTTTCAGAACTAAGCAAATAGTTTTTTCAGTTTAGTTTTTAGTTTTAATTTTTTTTAATTTTTATTTTTATCAAACTCCACTAAAGTGTTTTTTTCCTTCAAATTTTTGAAAGAATCTTCGAAGGTTTTTAAGGCTGCCAGTTGGAGTGGTCATGTTTAAAATGAAACCCTTGCTCTTTTTTTTTTTTTTTTTTTGGAAGAATCTTTTAATTTTTAGAAGAAGAATATTTATAAATCTAAATCTATAAATTATTGACTTGGATAAAATAAATTAATTAACTCTAAGGGTGCGTTTAGCGCACCGAATAAGGAGGTAGGATAAGATATGATAAATGCCGGATATGATAAGAGTTTGAATTAGTTAATAGGAATAATGTGGGATATGATAGGAAAGGAATCAGCCGAATAAGGATTAAGCCGGATTAAACAGGACAATGACTAGTCCAATAAATATTTAATAAACTTTGCATTTGATGGGGTCTTGCTTTATAAGTCCATATATTATATAGCACAACTCGCTTTTGTTTTGAAAATATATGCAATTTTAATTTTTGTCCACAATAATAAAAAAAAATTTGCTAATTGATTCTCCTATTTATAAATAAGTTTCGTAAAAAACTTTTCTAGGCATTAAATACAGTTTCAAATTCTAAAGTAAATATTATTTTTTATAAAATTAAAGTTTCTTATAAATACCTTCATTTAATAAAAGAAAAACAAAAATATCATACTATACTATACGAGAAATAAATTAAAATTTTATTTTATTATCCTGCAACGGGGTAAAATAATACCATCCCTGGTGGTATACTTTTTATCTTGTTATAATGGGATAAATGATAATTAATCATAAATGCAGTATTGTCATGTATTACACCAAACGTGGGATATGATAAAGATATCATATTCACTCTTGTACCAAATATCGGATAAAATTAATTAATTCATTCACATCTCTAATCCCGCGCGACAAACATATCATAAAGGAATTCCACTATCATGACCAATAATAGTAGTGTTGCAATATTAATTATTTGTAGGCAAGTTTGATTGTAAAAATTACAGATACGAAATATTAATGTTTATTTCATATACCATTTAGTTTCCTCCTATTTCCTAATTTTATGATTATTATTTTTAATAATTTTATGTGTTAAAAAACATCAATCATAAAGTAACAACTATCAATGCTTTAATATTTTTTCAGGTTAGAATACAAATACTACTTATCGTTGACTTTTGTTTATTTGAAATATGTTCTTTCAATTAACGAAATTTATTGTACTAGTTCACACAATAAACTATCTTGTTTTAGTTGGAAGGGCAAGTTTCATTTTATATGTGCATGCAAGAGAAATGATCTTTATCCCGTACCCAACTCCATCTAGTTGTTATTCATATAATGTTCATTGTCATGAGAAAAAATAAAGCACAACATTTTAACTTATTCTACTCGATATTAAATAAATAAACCCGTTAAATTTTTTTGAAATAAGTATGTCTAATAAAAACTATACGTTTTGGTCTTGGTAAAAAATGGTGTTAAGGATTATTTTAATACTTTAAGAAATAAAATAGAGGCAATTTCTATCAGAATTACAATACGTTATAACACGGGTCGAAGGCGTCGATTCAAGGTGATACAGAGCAATAATTGTAACACATACAATATTTAATATTTTCGGAGGCTTTTAAAACATTCTATTTATTAATGTTAAGCAACACAAATTTATAACTAAATTTGCATCATAAAATAAAGGGTGTCGGTAAAGGCACCCTCAATTTCCGGTCTACACACCCATTATTAAAAAATAACAAGGGTGCCTTAATTAGAAATCTCTCTTCCCTTCATTCTCTTTTTTTTTTCAATCCAATTCTAAACACAAAAACCATTTATTTGTTTATTTCTTCCCAATTGCTTTTATTTCCTTCTACTAGAGAAAATTGAATCTTACATTGTTCCAACAATAACAATAAAATAAATGTCTTCAAAAGAATATATATCCAAGTATGAAATGAAAATCCATCTACAACTCAAAGGAAAAATGTTTCAATGAAGGTCTATATTAATCAGATTGTGTTTATTGAATGTAAATATTAGACCGAGAAATCGTTGTTTTCAAAATCCAAAAAGATATATATATATATATATATTGAGTTAAAAATGAAGTGGTTAGTTAAGGCACCCTAGCTATTTTTTAATAATGGGTGCGTAAACTATAAATTAAGGGTGCCTTTACCGACACCCTAAAATAAACTAAACAACCTAAAATAAGCAAAAATATGAACTTATCATCTATGTAAATAATCTAATATTTTAATAAATTTACCTTGTGTCATGTTTTTTTCTTTTAATTATAAAAGAAAGGTCTAAGTTTTTTTGCTTTTAATAAAATAACAAAGAAAAACCTCATATCCCATTTTTAGTGATATTCAAACCCAGAATCTCATAGATCGGTTATTTGAAATCACAGTTAAATATTTTTAGTAATTAAGTCACCCATGTTTTTATTTTTCAGATAATTTAGCCCACAACAAAGTGGAAATTTGGGTGTTACACCGTTACCACAATTGCATATTATAAATATGCTAAATTAGATCTTAGCTTTGCTCCAATGCTCAAGAGGGTGATAATTTATTGAGGGCACCACGATTCAGTTTTCCTCTCCACTCTTCTCCCCCAAGAACAACCCACGTCTATCAATACTTGTATCTATATATATATATGCCAAATTAGATTTTCCATAAAAAGAAATTTGTTTTAAAAGTCTAAGAGAGGGAAAGTTACTCCAACTTAGAATAGGGCATGCTATAAGACTTGGCAAGTCCTTATAAATCGCCCACCAAGAAAAATTGATGGCAGCATAGTTCGAACATAAATGAAGTATTTGAACCATTAACAATTCAACCAACCCTCAATGGCCCTCCCAATAATTATCCTACAACCATACTCTTTTTTTTTCACCAACCATGCTCTTTCAATACCCCAATATACACCACTATCTTAAAATTTACTTCAACATACACAACCCCAAAATTTAGTACACTAATATCATGCCTTTTTTCTAAATATCACTTGAATTGAAAATTATATTTTTTCAAATGGGCAGAATGCAAAAAATTTGGATTAAAACAAACGATTGGGTTGATTAATAATTTCAGAAGAAAAAGTGGGTCTTGTCAAATTGAGCCTTATAATATTCTAGAAATTAGGTAGAATGTCTTATTACACATTGATTTTTACCAAAAATTCAATGAATAATATTTTTTTGAATGAAGGGCCTATTTTTAATTGGTGATTAGTGTAAGAGGCTATTTTGTTTTATATTTTAAATGAAGGTATTTGAATAAATTTAAATATCATTTAATTAATAAAAACATGTTATATATTACCTAAATTACCCCCTTCTTATGAAATTTGCACAAAAAATATGGACTGCAAAGTTCATATTGCAGTGAAACATGGATTGCAATATGACTTTTGCACTAGAAATATGAACTGCAAAGTTCACATTGCAGTAAAATATGGACTGTAATATGAACTTTGCACCAGAAATATGGACTGCAAAGTTCATATTGCAATGAAATATGGAGTGCAAGATTCATATTACATTCCATATTTTAATGCATATTAGTATTTTTTTTTTTTTAGTTTATTTTAAGAGTTGGGATGTCATTTTACAATTAAAAAAAAAGACACATGTCATATTATCAATAAAATAAAAAATAGGCCCTTCATTTACAAAAAAAAAATATTCTTTGACTTTAGCGTGAAAATCTCTCTAATAAAACCTTTTTTTTAATTGTCCAAATAATATTAGTCTAAAAACTAATTTTTTTATTGAAAAGATACAATTTCTTATCAGTTGGTAACATATAAATGTATATACTAATTACCGCACGATGTCAATTACTTATAATAAATACCGCACAGTTTTCAAAGTTGTGCATTTTGTTGCACTATAGATGAAATAAAAGTTTAATTCAACTAATTTTTTTTTATCATACAACTAACATTTTGCGTAATATATATAAAGAAATGAGTTTTAAGATTCTTTCTTTTTTTTAAAAAGGGGATTTAACTCATAACCTCCCTATTGAAATTGAGTCTCAGTCACTGGGCTAACTTGCGCAATATACACCATCAAAAATATTAAACACACAAAATACTCTACAAAAAATTAATTCAAACACACACTGATCAATGATATGTTTGGTCCGGAAGCACCACTAGTTCTATCACATTAACCAAATGATATGTTTGGTCCGGAAGCACCACTAGTTCTATCACATTAACCAAGACAGTATCAAGTGTGTTTGTAAGTAAACTTTTTGTAAAATATTATGTAAGAATAACATTTCTCCTACACCATTGCGTATGCTCTAGAAAAGAGAAAATTTCGACAGTTTGGAGTATTCCGTCAACGCAACATATTGCGTAAATTGCTTAGAAAGTTAAGTTCCAATAACTCACACCCACATCAAAGCATCAAGCAGAAGAAAACCTTGTCAATCCTCCAAATTTACTGGATCAAAAAGGTAAATAGATAACGTAGAGGTGGAGATATTTTCAATCATCCATCTCACAGCTATCTAAATAATTTCACTAAAAATAATTGAAGTTCTACCTCTATATTATTTAGAAACTGTTAAAGCACATAGACTCAAATGGATTACATACAAAATGCCTACTTAAACTAGTATCCTAATCTTCAAGAGGTGAAGTAAGCAAAATCAGACCATAACAAAACTGAGATGCTCATGCTAGTTCTCACCATCACATTCCCACCTAGTAGTAGTTTGACAAACCAAATATTAATCATCTCTTCTTTCTTAAATGACCATTGTACGCGTGAGCATATGCACGGGCACATGTTTTTGTGAAGATCACTTTCTTCTTGCGTGCAAAACAGAGTGCTAGCATGCCAATGCGCGCGCATGACAGAAAGGCATCTCCGAGAACCCTTTAATAATATTAACTTCGAAAGGGATCAGAATTAGACGACAAAATGTTATTATTCCATTGAAGTGATTGGATTGGATTGGATTGATCACCTTTAAAATAAATGCAGTTTCTTACAATGGTTGCTCACTGTGCGCATGAATTCAAATACTTGTGTAATGCATAAGTGTGTTAGTCTTGTACCAAGTTAACCTTTTATACGACAAATCTTCCCCTCTTTTCCCTCTTTTCTCTTTTGTCAAAGAAACACAAACACATTTCCCAATGTCTCCAAGAGCAATTCATATACACCAACAATAACAACATTTTACAGATTTAAAAAAAAAATTAAAAAAAAATGCATATCTACATAGGAGTCAACATGTAAAATTCATTCATAAAATTTCATAAAATAAAGACTAACAGCAGAAATGACCACTAAACTTTCCATCTATTACTATTTTGGCTATCAAACTTTAAAATGAACTAATTTAGTCATCCAACTTTGAACTAACACTTTTGTTATTTCTTCAAATTTAACTGTTAAATTAAATGGAATGAAATCATATACAATGCCCGTGACTTCATTTAAACGTATTTTAATCGTTTTGGTTATAAAATAACTCAAGTTGTGCAGTTTGTTGAAAGTATTGCTATGTTTTATATATTGTGTGTCTTTCAGTTTGGTGAGAATTATCGGAGGTAAAAATCGTTTTGTTTCAACATGATCAAAATAACCTTACACATAATCATGTGTCACATAAATGTATTAAATTTAGCAACCAAATCGAATGAAATAATTAAAGTGGTACTTACATTGAAATGGTAAAGCGATACTAAATCAAAAGTTTAGTGACGATTGAAGCTGTTTACTCTACAATAAAATACATATTTGCAAGAGCGAACAAAAGCACAATGAAGTAATATCAATTAACTCACAACCTACTTACTAGAATTTCATTAATGCATCTTGAGATCAAACTTGGCAAGAAGCTGATGTATGTTAGCGAGAATCGCTAAGCTGTTGCTCATGTACTCTTTCGATATCCGCACCTTCACCCTCACCTCATCAGCAGCCGTCGATCCCATCTCCTCCAATCCATCCAAGCAAGTCTCCAAATCAGCCATCGCACCACTAATCCACGCGTTCAAGTCTCCGGTCATCTCCTCAGTCAACCCCAAGCGCATCGAGGCCACCGAGTTATTGAGTCGATTCATCGCGTCACCGATCAGTTCATCGCAATCGCGTAAAGCCGAGTCGGTGGGGGAAAAGTGCGATCTGGAGAGATTGGCGAGTTCGTTGACTCCGAGTTGAAGAGAAAGGGAGAAGATGAGTTGCGGATCGTTTTGGGGGTCGGTTTTGAGAGAGGATATGGAGGTGAAGCATGAGTCGGGGTGCTGAGTAACCGAACATACGGATCGTATTGACTCGGAAAACTCGGAAGGTTCGGTGGTGGACTCGTGGATTAGGGCTCCGATTAGTGAACCGATGATTATTGACAGGAGGAGGATGAGGGTGATGGCGATTGTGATTCGAGGGTTTTGAGTTTGGATGGGTTTGTTTGTGTAGTTTTCTTCTTCTTCTGTGGGGTTTACTTTGCCGTAGCCATGGATGATGTTGAGAGACTCCATCTTGCAGATTGATTTGGTAGAAATTTGTTGTGGGAAAACACCCAACGTGACAAAATATGTACTTGTAAAAAAATATAAATACATTATGTAAATATAAATTTGTATTAATTTTTTTAAATTATAAAATTAAGTTTATTCAAAATATAATTTTAATGAAAGCACTCATTTTCAAATATAATTAATGAATAAATTTTTATTTCAGAAAAAAAATTTAGAAAAAAGACACTTATATTTTAAAAAAATAAAATTATTTCTTATATTTTTGAGAAAAACATTGTAGTATTAGATATTTTACTTTTTTCAAAAATTAAATTGGTGGCCCCAACTGATTCTAGGGGTGTTCAAAATTCAATCTAAACCGATGAACCGATCCGATCCGATCCAATTTAATCCATTTTTCCTTAATTTTATGGATGATTGGATTGGATCGAATGCAAAATTTGAAAACCAAAAAAATTGAATCGGTTTTGATTTTATATGCTATAAAAACTGATCCAATTCGATCCAATTCATTATTAGAGTTATCACTTTATAATATTCATAAGATAAGGGGTCACTTTGGAATATTAATAAGATAAGGTAGAAGGTAGCATTTTCAATTAAAAAATTATTATTAAATTTGTAGGTCGAAAAATACCCTAGAGGTGGAGGTGAATAGGGTTTTTAAAACTTAATACGAAATTAAAACGTTTTTAAAATATTTAAGCAAAGCAACTTAGTTAAATAAGTTTATCAAGGAAAACAATCAATTAAATAATCAATCCCAAGAATAAGCAATAATATAAGCAACTTCAATCAATTAATATAACAAATAAATAAGGAGATTGAGTAAGAAAGATTGAACAAATTTGAAGTCGAAGATTTTTTGTCCACACGGTTCAGCTTGTTCCCCCTACTCCGCGCTCGGTTAGTTCCCCGAGAATTTTCACTATAACCGATCTCCTTTCGGGTAAAGATCAAACATCTACAAGTGTATTCTTCTCACACACTCTTACAAGTATTGAAACAATCTCAATACTCTCACAAGAAATCCCTCTTGCTATTCTATGAGATACACCTCTCACAAATATGATTTGAATAAGTTTTGGTGGATAACACCAATGTACAATATCTCTCTTGTATATAACAAAATACAAATGAAGCTCACACTAAGAGATATCAAAATTGATCAAAGTATATAGCTCAAAAATGAAAGATTGATCAATGAAATGAATTGAATACTTGAATAACTTTGTATATATGTAAAATGAGTTTGTAGAATGATTCAAGTGTATTAAAACAAGTCTAAGACATCATATTTATAGCTTACAAAATCATATGGCCGTTGGGGATGATTAAGAGAGGTTTTGGCTCCAAGGTATATATTTTCAAATTTTCCAACAGCTAGTTTTGACAAAAAAATTTAAAATTGTTTTGTTAATTTCTCTCAATTAGACCGTTGGATCATGCTCAAATTTTAGTCAAAATTTTCAGGAGATGTTGTCTAACTACTGTAAAAATTTCAAAATGATCGGAGTTCGGAAAAGCCTCCATTTTACCGTTAGATCAAAACTGCGCAAAAATTGAGCGAATTTTAAACGAAAAATAAAAATATCTTTCCAATTTAATAATTTAGTTCCAAATAAAATTCTAATGATTTTTGAACCTCAAATATATGTTTCTAAGATACCCATTTTTATTATAGCTTAAAATATGATCATTTAAAATAAATATGAATTTATTTTGAAACTCGATTTTTGTAAAATGATGTTTTTCAAATAAATTCAATTTCAAGTTAGTTTAAATCAATCTTTAAAATATGCAAGAATATGTTTGAGCTATAAGGATTTGATCAATAAAGTATCTTTACATGAAATCTAAGCCCTCACTCCATTTAATGATAATTCGAGTCTTCGTGATGCTTGATTTTCTTGTGCGTATCTTCACTTGTTTGATGTTTTTGATCCTTTCTTGATTTTGATAACTTATAGAACATGTGGAGATAATTCTTGTGCATATCTTCAATTGCTTGATGATCTAGATCTTTTCTTGCCTTTGTTTAACACATGTATATCACTTGAGTTCATTTCTTGTGAGTAGAGGCATTTGTAAAGCTTGTGTGAGATTTGCTTCGGCTTGAAGTTACACTTGGTCGGAAGATATGTCGGTTAAAATGGCTATTAGCATTGGAACAACCGAGTTAAATAACAATTTATTAATTTATTGTAATTATCAAAATAAGATTAATTGACTTTAAGGTCAACATTGTCGTATTAAAAAAAATTCAGTTTTCAAATGTGTTATATTTAAACAAACAACATTTTTTTTCAAATACAGTTTTTGGAACTAAACAAATAGATTTTTCAGTTTCAATTTAGTTTTTAGTTTACAGATTCAGTTTTTTTTATCAAACGCTACATAAATAATTTATTTTTAAAAAAATTTTGAAAGAATTTTCGAAGTTTTTTGAGGCTGCCATTTGAAGTTATCTAAGTTTAAAATGAAACCCTTCTAAAACACTATTTTTATTTTTTTTGGAAGAATCATTGCATTTTTAGAAGAAGAGTACTTATAAATCTAACTCTATAACTTATTGAGTTGGTTAAAATAAATTAATTAACACTGAAGGCTAAAATAAATTAATTAACACTAAGAGAAGAAATCTAAGAGAGATTCTTATGGATGCCACTATCATCACCAATAATATTAGTGTAATAATGTTAATTATTGGTAGGCGAATTTTATCCTGAAAAATGTAGATACGAAATATTAATCTTTATTTCGTATACCTTTTAGTTTCCTCCTATTTCCTAATTTTATGTAAACAAAAACATCAATCATCAAAAGTTAATAACCAACAACACTTTAATTTTTTTTCGGGTTTCAATACAAATATGTACAACAAATAGAAATTTATTGTACTAGTTCACACAATAAATCATTTTGTTTTTGTTGCAAGGACAAGTTTCATTTTATATATGCATACAAGAGAAATGATCCTTACCCCATGCACATCTAATTGTTATTCATATCATGTTTATTGTTATTGGGAAAAAAGAAAAAACCACATTTTAGCTTCTTCTACTCGATATTCACAAAATAAACTCTAAAAAATAACTAAACTCGTGAACAATTTTGAAATAAGTATGTCTACTAAAAAAATGCATTTTGGTCTTGGTAAAAAATGGTGTTAGGGATTATTTCAATACTTTAAGAAATAAAATACAGGCATTTTAAAACATGCTATTTATTAATGTTAGGCAACATAAATTTATAACTAAATTTGCGTCACAAAATGCACGAAACAACGTAAAATAAGGAAAAATATGAACTTATCATCTATGTAAATAATCTAATATTTTAATAAATTTAACCTTGTGTCATATTTTTTCTTTTAATTATAAAAGAAAGATCTAAGTGTTTTTCTTTAACTAAAATAACAAAGAAAACCTCCTATCCTATTTGTAGTAAGATTCAAACCCAAAATCTCATAAATTTGGTTATTTGATACCACACTTAAATTTTAGTAATTCATCCCTCGTTTTTATTTTCAGAGAATTTTGCCCATAATAAAGTGGGGTGTTACACTGTTATACCAATTGAACTTTATAAATATGCCACATGAGATTTGAGCTTTGCTCCAATGGTCAAGAGGGTGATAATTCACTCAAGACGCCACAGTTCAATCTCCCTCTCCAACCTCCTTTCCCAAGAACAACCCAAATCTATCAACGTTTGTATCAATATATATATGCTGCATTAGATTTTTTCATAATACTACGCCTATTTCTAAATATCACTTGAATTGAAAATTATATTTTTTCAAATGGGCTGAATGCAAAAAAAAATTGGATTAAAAATAAAAGATTGGGTTGATTAATAATTTCAGAAGAAAAAGTGGGTCTTGTTAAATTGAGCCTTATAATATTAGCCTAAAAACTAATTTTTTATTGGAAAAAAAATAAAATTTCGTATTAGTTCGTAACATATAAATGTATATACTAATTACCGCACCATTTCAATCACTTATAAATTATGATACATACCGCACAGTTACCAAAGTAATTAAATCTTATTTTGTGCAAGCTATTTCACTAAATTTATCCTATAACATTTATGAGATAAAGTTTAATTGAGCTAAATTTCTTATTATACGATTAACATTTTGCAATATATATATTTTTTTTCAAAAAAAAAAAAGTTTAAGCCTCTTTTTTTAACCTGCACAATATATACTATGAGAGATATTATAGACATGAAATATTCAATCTACAAAAAATTGATTCGCAACCACACTTGCAAGAACTCACTCCCACACCAAAGCATCAAGCATAAGGAAACCTAGTCAACCCCCCAAATTTACTGGATCAAAAAGGTAAATACATAACATAGAGGTGGAGATATTTTAAATCATCCCGTCTCACATCTATATAAATAATTTCACTAAAAATAATTGAAGTTTTACCTCCAAATTATTTACAGAATGTTAAAGCACAAACCGAAATGGAGTACATACAAAATGCCTACTTAAACTCGTATCTTAATCTTCAAGAGGTGAAGCAGGCAAATTCAGACCATAATAAACTGGGATGTTCATGTTAGTTCTCACCATCACATTCCCACCTAGTAGTAGCATTTTGACAAACCAAATACTAAACATCTCTTATTTCTCAAATGACCAATGTACACGTGAGCATATGTGTGCGCTTGTTTTTGTGAAGATCACTTTCTTCTTGCGTGCGAAACGGAGTGCTAGCACGCCAATGCGTGTGTGAGTGTATGTGTGTGCGCGCGCACGCGTGTGAGAGAGAGAGAGCTCCAAGAAACCTCTAATAATATTAACTTCAAAAGGGATCAGACTTATAAGTCAAAATCCAAAATGGGGTAAGGTTTATCCTATATGACTATAAATTTGTAAAACCCGCCAAAAAAAATTTCAATCTCTTAAGTATAACTCAACCCTAACGTCCTATAAAATAATGTCAGAAAGATATGTAAATATATATATATCTAAAACAAACTAAAGAAAACGGTGAAAAAAGTAAGCTATCCAACAAAATTGCGGAACAAACAAACATGGACCCATTTCCCTGTACTCAATCCTTGGACAAATGAGGGGGGTTAATGTCAGGGGCATTTTCCTTTTGATTCGGAGTCTGCATGGGTGGTCTTAGTTTCACATCTCCACTCTGCTGCTGTTCCTGTTGGTGCAGCAGTTGCTGCAGTTGTTGGTGGTGCTGAAATTGGTGCTGTTGAAACTGCTGCTGCTGCTGTTGCTTTTGAGCATGATGAATATGGAGCTGTTGAAACTGCTGCGTGGTTAAAAGTGTGTGCATTGCATTGTTCTTCTTGTTGTTGTGGGGATAAAAGGGCTGAATGTTCACTCCAAAGGGTGGTGGTTGTAAAGGAAAGTTCATCATCGGCCCTCCGTTTGCTAGGGTTTGACCGGTTAGTACTTTCAGGTGTTGGATCTCCTCCTTCAGTGCATCATTTAATGCTATTCACCATATAAAAACAAGAAGAATTTAAACTATGTTAAATTCGTTAAAAGAACTGTTGCAATACATGTTCTGTTAAAAAGATGAGGCAAAACAATCACACTAATCCCAAATAATATCGAAAAACCCAAATATACCGAAAAACTGCACGGTAAGGTTTTGGTTTCATGTTTACAGAAAGTAAAAAACTGAAAATACCAAATACCAAATACCAAAAATACCGAACATTATGGTTTTGTTATAGGCCAAATGCCGACCAAACCAACCGAATACCACCCTCAGCTTGAATCCAAGCATTTAGAAGCAGACTGTATCTAATCCAATGATTGTTGGTTTCGCTATTTTCAAACCCGATTAAGGGTGGACAGCATTGAAATCAAATCCAGTTGCATTGGTGTTGAAAATAGCAAGAACCATAAATCCAATTGAAAATGAAAACCAATCCAACTAAATTAGATTTTGGATTTGATTTGAAAAAACTAATCTTTCAGAATATAACTGGATTGGATTGCTTTTGGTCAGTTTTTAAACTCCTAAACATAACCAATCCAATAAAATTGGATTCTCAAAATAAAAAGTCCAGTCCAATCAAGTAAATGACCAATTAAAATTGGATTGGATCAACTCTGCCAGAGTCCATTTTTTTTTTTTTTTGGAGAACATGAATGTAGGACAAAAGAAACAGCTAAACGTAAGCCAAGGAAAAAAAAATTAAAACAAGGGCCTATTTATTGCTAAACCACATCGCTCCACATGTCCTTTCATTTCCTTTTCAAATACCTAAAAAGCCCTTCCATCTTTTATTTAAGATGTATATTTGACAGTTGCCAGAGCTCCAGCGGAGGTGGCCAATGGGAGAAAAGATAACAAGAATGTCACAAGGGCATTTTTGTCAATACATAAAATAAAAATAATAATTAAGTTTTCCTTGGTCTTGGTCAAACTCCTCATTCTAAAAGACAATTGTTAAATAAGGACCCTACCCTTCACCAACATTACGAAATAGGCCGTTGTTTCAGAAAAATATTATTCCTTGGCATCTAGCTAGCCGGTTCCTAGGTGGGCAGGATGGCGATTGGGCAGGCATTTATTACACCTAGTTCTTTTGAAAATTAATTTTTTCATGTCTGAATTATCACAAATGTCTGATAAATAAACACCAAGTGTCCTTTTTGGAAGTAAAGTTAGGTTTTTTTGTAGTATTATATTCTTAACATTAAATAAATAGTCGGCCACCTAGCCCTAAATGTCTAGTCCCAGCTGGGCACTAGGTTCCCTCCTAGCATCCGAGTTCTGCCTACTACTACTTAGAAAACTAAAAAAAAATGAAAGAAAAACTAGCTATGGAAACAGAAGAGAGGAGAGGGGGAGGAGGTGGTGGTTTAAAGAGAAAAACAATAACCATGAAGTGTTCAGATCCTTACCATCTTGCAAGTTAACTTGCTGTTCCATAGTTTGCAAACGCAGTTTCAGTTCACTATTTTCAGCAGCCAGACCATTTGTATCTCTCTGCATGAAAAAAACAAAAAATAAAAAATTACGCCATTTGAATAATCTAAGTCTCGTATTGCAGCCAACTTCTCAATATATTGACTAAAACAAGCATAGCAGATGGCTGCATAATGCAGAGGAGGACTAAATTAGTTGGCCACCTAACCAAAGACAAAATATGGGACTCTTGAAAGTTGTAAAACCAATTCCAGAGTATCAAGTTAATCTCAGAAAATGAAAACCATACTTCAGCCAATATTTGAGAATACCATTAGAGCATATATGAGGAATAAAACCTGTGCACGCAAAAATTTCTCGTCACATAGCAACTTTAGTACTGCCATATCCATTGCGTAACCTTTAAGCAAGTTGAGTTCACAACACTCGTACATCACTGATGTGAAAATTATAAAACATCTAACATATGTCCATTCATGACTCACAAACTACGGAGCACCCATAGACATGGCATATAAATTTATGTACTAAGTGCACACGCATATCAATTGAATGCACTCCAGGATTCAACATATTAAGTCATGTTAATATATACATACACACACGCTAGATACCCTGCATACGTGTGCAACTCATATGTGTCAACTTGAAGAAAATAACTAACCAAAATGATAGGTGGCCCAATGGCTAAATGTGTATTAATCAATCATTCTTAATATAAAGTGTTCGAATTTATTGGGAAAAAAAATAGTAAAGATTGGAGGGTAAATCAAACATAAGATAGAGACTCAAAATGGTTGAAATATGTGCTCGTTTATATAATAAGTGCATATGTGCGTGTATGACTGTATGACATTGTGGTGTTGAGCATATTAAATCATGCTAACATATGATATTATGATTCGGAATGTCAAGTAAGTAGTATAAATTGAGTATAAAAAGTACCTGTAAAAGGCTCAATTGAGCAGACAATGTAGTTCCTTCAGTTTGAAGAGTCTGGACTTTCCTTTCAAGCTCAGCTATGTACCTCATCTTCCTTTCCTTCGACCTTGCTGCTGACTGCCTATTTGCCAATATCCTGTTTCATTCATTCCACGGATTAGAATAAATTAATAAATGATCCTAAAACCAAATTATACAATGATGGAAAGTGGGTAATACGCCTTATCTTTTCTTTTTGGAAAGATACGCATTTATCAAGCGTAAAGAGACCAAAATATAGTGAAAAGGAATGGAAAAAGCCGGCAAATAAATACACACATACATATATATATATAGAGAGAGAGAGATATATCAAACCTTAAAAGAAAACAAAGGTTCAACCACAGACCAATGTATATCCTAGAGGAGAAAAGTATGGTGCCTTTTACATGTACACATCAATTGAAAAAATATGAACAAATAGGGACTCAGAACGACGATCATCCAATTTCTCAGTGTCAGCGATTTGTTGAATGAGCATCAACAAAGACCTAATGGTGTCTCATGAACAAGAATGCATATTTGGTGATCTCACAACCATAGTTCCAAAAACTGTCCGACTCCGTCAACTCGGTTTCGGATCATATTTTAACTATTTCACAAAATGCTGTAGACTTGCCTCAACTAAATAACTTCAGGCAAAGAATTGCTGAATCCAGGTGAAATACTGAGTCAACTCTGTTCTTTATCTATATTTTGACAAGAAGCCTGTAAGATGTTAAGAATCAACTTTTATAATCCAATCTCTCTCGTTAAGCCCTTTGTAGTTGGTAGCATGGCCAAGCATGCAATTTGAATATGTGTCTATATTGCATTATAATTTCTAGTATTCTAGCGTTTAATATTATGCATTATAATTATAATATCTAGCTTCGAAGTCTTATGTAACATTTCCTTAGACAAGTTTGCCGTCTGTCCAAAACGTAACATTATCAATTTGACAATCATATGTACATTAGATGGTGATTTCCTAATTATATCCAATTAAGCCACCTAGTTTTTCTTACTCTGAACAAATTTCTACTAAATTCACCAACATTTTAGGTCTTCCAGAGTTCCAGATATATCAGTAATATGCAAGAAGCCAAGTTCAAGGTCATGAGTTCGAGTCCCCGCATAAGCAAATACTTTTATAGTAATATTCAAAGAGTGGAGGGTAATTTTGTAATTTCACAAACTTACCAAAAGCCCTCCTCTCGCTTTATATATAGTATAGATAGATTATGGTTAAAGTTAAACATATGAAATAACTGTTCTGGACATCGAAGAATTAGACCCTTCAAACATACAACCCAATAATGCCAGAGCAGTGTACAGTATCTCTATCCCCTAGGTCCTATCCATATTTTCAAAGACAGATCTCGTTAGCATCTCTATCACATAACATTGTTTCTTGGGTCATCAGATTATCAGTACAATTGAAGTTTGGTCCCTTCCCTGGTTTTAGGCCAGGAATTATACTTCTCTGTTATATGAAACGCCAGTGCAACATGAGTTACATGACCAATGTAACCTAACACCACTTTGGCATGTGGTACTGGTACCAGGCCTGCAGTGTGGTAGGTAGGGGTAGGCTTAGTTGAAACACTATTTTGGGTGGCAATTCATTTTAGAACATACACTTAGGCCGGCTCCAATACAGATATGTAAATATTACAATGAAATCCTTGATATTTTTGGTATAGTACGTATATGTGTATATATGGAACTATATGTCTCTCTACAAGTATCTGTGCAAGTGAAAATAGAAGGTCGCTAGGATTGGTAAATTGGGTCAACAACGCACCCCATTTGGGGCTGGCCCACCCAATCTACATTACGTAGGGGTGGTTCTGAATTAGGCAACAGTGGACATGAGATGACAAGAACCAAGGTGTAAGATACTAAAGGAGTAGGTCATTAATATGTAGTGGAAATGTCAAAAACTATAATTTATATTATTTGAATTATAAACAATAAATATTTTCTTGCAACAAGTAAATACTAGTTATTAGTATATGGCTATAAACGCAAATATGAATAGAGGAAATACACGAATATTGCTATATGCCTAAATGAAATCTATATAAATCAAGACAAGAATATGGTCGTAAGAATAACATATCTTTTAGTATCAATATGCCGTTTTACTTTCTCGGGGTAAACAAGATCATTGATTTAATCAGTTCATCACAATTACAGCATGATAAATAAATAATGAAATATTCAAAATAGTACCTCTTAGCCGCTTTGGATCAACAAGTGCAAGCTCGGAAAGCTTCGTAGAAGACATGGACTTCTTAAGCCCACCAGCAGCAGATGTTTCTTCGGTCCTAGAAGCATCTCTTGCTTAATTGTAGTCGACCCGTCCATGGACTGGCTATGCTGATGTCTAATTTCTAGCAGGCTTCTCACTAGAGCAGGGACCCCACATTCTCCGACGGAGGTGTTGCTGCTGCCGGAGCTGCTGCGGAGGAGGATGGCTCGCCTTCTTGAATGGCAGATGTTGCAGATGAAGAATTGAATTTTTCCATATCAAGGTACATGGAAAACAAATCCTCTTCAGTGTCATCCGAATACGAAGGTCCATCGAAACCACCCACAACCCCAAGATCGCTATCGAAGCTAATGTCATCAGGAAGGCTGAGAATTCCGAATGGGCACGTCGATGACCCGAATGCTTTGGCGGGTTGTCCGGCATTAAGCTAATGTCATGACTAAACGGCTAGAATCCGCCGACATCTTTTGGCCAAAACAAGAAGAATCTGTTGAAGTACTCCCAGGTCCCAATGAGGCAATTTAGTTGAACCTACAGGCTCCAATTCATGTCGAAATTCCCATTTTGAGGTAAAAACTCGAATGCCTCCCCGAAGGAGGCAGTAAGCTTCCAGCTTGATTTTGAGATTTATCCTTCTCCATGTACTTGAATTTTCCGACTTAAAAGATCACGCCACAGAGCTAGATAACCCTAAAAAAGAAAAACTAATTATATTGTGTTATTCAAAGCACAAAAAGGCCCCTAATTCTGACCAAATATCTAATTGAGCACTAGTGAGCTTCAAAATCCATGTTTAAACAAACAGGAGAATTAAAAATCTAGAAAATAGTTGAGTGCCAAGCTTTCCCCAAATCAGTTGGTTCTGAAATTAAACCCTAGCAATAACACAAAAACATTCAAAATCAATATAAAACACAACCAACAGAAGTAAAAAAACCACAGAAACAAAGAGGGCTGCTAAATCTACAACATGGGTATTCATATTAAAGCACTAATTAAGGTTCAAAATCCTTGTTTAAGCTAATAGGAAAATCAAAATCAAAACCTAGAAAAACAGTGATGAGTGCCATGCAAGCTTGTCCAAAATCATTTGGTTCTGAAATTAAACCCTAGAAATAAAACAAAAACATTCAAAATCATTATGAAAACAAAACCAAAGAAAACTTTTTTCAAAACAGAGTCAATTATGTACACAGTCTAAAGAAAACGATCGGAAAAAATTAATCGTCCAAAGGTAACCTTTTAAGTGTTCATTTGGTTCGAGTTTTGATTCGTTCCCATAATCCTAAAATAGAAAATAGTTAATGTTAAGAGACTGAGTCATATGTTAATGAGACTCAAATTCTCTGTGTGAAATTACCATTTCAAGATCCACCAACAAAAATTCGAACCAAACGAGCACAAAAGTGCATAGATTAAACACAATAGAAACCAAAATCAACACAAAACAGAAACCAAAAAAAAAACTTACAGAACAGAGAATTCACAATGCAATAACAACAACATATCTACACATTTAAAGAGATAAATCAATCAATCAACCCTAGAAAAATCAAAGACTGAACCACGTTCTAACACATGCAAAAAAGGGAAAAAGGGGGGGGAAAAGAAAGAATCAATGAAAAGGGGGCAATGAGAATTCTTACAGATATAGAGCTTGTTTACATGAAACTAGATCTCCGAAAAAAGAGATTGGGAAAGGGGGAAGGAATCAATCGAACAACTTTAACATTCGTGCTAATCGAATAGAACGAATCACGTGGGGGTGACACAGAAGAGAGAATGTGAAGAGGAACTTGTTGGGAAGAGAGACTACTCCACGGAACAGAAATGGAATTTACATGTGTCCTAAGAGAGGCCCCACTGTTTTTGTAGGGTCCACAAAATAAATTTGTATTTTTTTTTAATACAAGCGGTATATATATGTAATTTATTAACGGGCTTTAATTCAGATAATTTGACTGCATACTTTTTATGGTAATTTATTAATTTATTTTAATTTAGATGATATGATTATCTATTTTTTATAAAAGTTGGTAGAGAAAAACAGAATTCTCCTGACTTAAAATATGAGTGTATAGTGGAAAATTTTGAATTTAACTCCTTTAGAGTACCTCCAATAATTTTTTTTAAAAATGATTTTACAACAAATAATTTTGTTGACTTATGTGACACTTTAAAGAGTCATTTTAAAAAAAATATTTTCAATAAGCTCTGAGAGTCTCTTCAAATATATTTTTATTTTAATTCTTAATATATTATTATATATTAAATGTTTTACTTTTCAATAATATCATTTTAAATTAGCACAAAATTTTATTAATAAAATATTAAAAAATATATTTGAAGAACTCTTTCATCACTCTTCATATTTGAAGAGTAAGAAAAACTCTTTAAATTAAAATTCCATTTTGTTACTTTAGTTGGAATAAATTTTGCTGACATAGCTTTTCAATAAATTTGCGGGTTAATCCTTTGAAGAGCCTGTTGGAGATACTCTTACATTATTCTTTTGGTTAAATTTCCTTTTGTGGGGTGTAATTCAAGGAAGAAATGAATGAGTTATTTTAATGAAACTTGATTAAGATGATATTATTTCAACATTAATTTTAGATGACTCTCACCATATTTTTAAGGTTTGAATTTTCTGATTAAAATTTAAGATCATGAAAAATTTCCATTGATTTAACCTCAAATTAATATCCATTGAACCAA